>CABFPE010000084.1:821234-843419 GCA_900660155.1 Hofstenia miamia
GGCACACATAAACTGTATCAATGAGCTGAGGTGTGACACACAATCAAATGGAACATCAAAGGAAGTAGTGAAACTGGATGTGGAGATCAGCTTCAGGCAGATGCCCATCATTGATCATTGGATAGATTACTGCCTGGCTTTATCAACTAAATAGTGAATGGTTAATTCTAGCTTATTGTAGGTTAACAGAAACAACAGCCAAGCATAATATAATAGGTAAATCCCTACCTGCAGAAATATGACTAGTGTTATGCAGTAACAAGAGATAAACAGTAATAATGCCTGACAGAGGATGTTACAGGATGCATCAAACTGTTAGCTGTCTGCTACTTGCTACAAATATATGTAGATGTTATTTTATTTTTGTCAGATGATTTCCAGGAATTGTGGAAACTTAGGTTATATTTCAAATTATAAATGGTTAGTAAATTATTGAAATAAACCAATTATATTGTAATGATTAAGAAATATTTGTAGTGCAGTTCATGCCACAATGGTTCATGCATTTTACCAACTAAGGAATCTGAAGCAACCTTTGTTCTACTCAGGGAATACTTTCAATGAAATTAATTCAAACAAGTGTGTAATATATTGTATTACATCTTTCTAATTTTATATAGAGCAACAATTAGTTCTGGCATGTAATATATTCATGAGTAGTTCAACTACTTTGAAAATTATTGGTGTGTGTGGAAGCATGCTCTTCAGACAAATAATTACCTTGAATGATGATATTATGCTTTAACATAATCAATGATGTGGATGGTCTGATCCTAATATATATATGATTTTTTAATTGAAGAGATTCATTTTCAAGATTTCATGGCAGAAATAAGCATGGGCTACTTAGTTCACAGAGGAAATACTAAATATGATGAGAGCAAAAAGAATTAACAAATGGTCTACACCATATTAGAGTCAGTTAGAAAGTTCTGAGATTCATTAAATGTCTATTTATTTATCAAACAAAGTACTTTTTTTATCAAATTTCTAAATTTTGTAAATGATGTTTCCTTGGTGCAAGCAATAAAGGATTCTTAGGTCTTTGTGATGTGTGCACATTCAAGCATTTGAACTTATTGCAAACATTTCACACCTATTCATTATTAAATATTTCATACTTCATTTAGTAATGTGGTGTAGAAATCCCACTATATTATTTGTAAGAGATGCATTTTCATAACTAGGTTATATTTTAAAATGTGCTTTTTTAACAATTCATTTGTTCAAAGCAAAACCTATTTTATGTAAAAAGTTTTTTTTTCTTTTATAGTTTTTTGTGATTATAAGTATGTAATTTATCTGATTCAATTTCCTATGCTATGTGTATTTGTTTTGCTTGAAATGTCCATGTAGTTTGGTAATTTGCAAGTTCAACTCCTGCCAAGTCTTTTATTCATTCTATGAATACTCTCATTGCACCATAATAACAAAAATACAGATACATAAAACAGGGTCTCCTGATCCTGGATTATATATTCTATTATCCAGCAAATTTGCCAGCCAGGATATTAAAACTTTCTGTACAGAATGTGAGCCATTCCCACCTCAAGTTCATGAAAATATTTTGCATTCTGTTTGTTACCCACATAGACTAAGCTAATTTGGGCTCAAGCAGCAATGTGATATTCTAAAAATTACTTCAGGAAATATCCTCATAAAAAACAGTATAGAAATATAATTAGTTTATATTTTCAGATAGTTGTGCATGAAGGATTAAGTGAATCATAGAAATAAATTTGTAGTAAGAAATTTATTTTCAGTGAGGAGAATAAGGAATTTGCAAATTGTTTACATCCTTTAAAATTTTACATGTGTAAGTATTGCATGGCTTTTTTACTATAACCCTTTCATGCTATAATTTGGAAAAGGCCTTGCTGACCAAAAGCCATTATTAGTAAAAGTTTTGTAGCTATTTACTTCAAGGTGTTTTTAAATGGAATTATATGAAATTATATAACACAAAATAATTACCAATAGTAAACAAGCTTAGTTGAATACATTGTTAAGAACACAAATACTTGGTTGGTTCTTAAATCTGTCAATTCATAATCTAATGGCTGTCAGAATTTATCTTACAACTGTCAGAAAAAGTCATTGTTGTTTAAAATGAGCTAAATTGGGATATGGCTTAAGAGATATCTAGTTAAAATGGTAACTATATGAGAAAGGCATTAAAATAACATTTCACTTGCTTCCTACATATATAATTTTCTAAATTTTTCAAAGGTTTCACATTAATCAATTATTTAAACGTCAAAACCCAGATAACACATTTTGGTCTAAACAACGTTGTTTTTTAGTTGTTTTTATGGTTGTTTTAACGTTGAAATGGTACCCTTTTGACTGGTCTAAACAATGTTGTTCCAACAACATCACATTAGGTTGCTTTTTGGTTATTTTTTTCTGAATAAAAAATCACTATTTTTAGGTTGTAACAACGTTATTTTATGTTGCCCATGATTGTTCTAGTATTACTTTTATATGCAATACATCAAATTTATATTGATAATCAGTTCAAACATTGCTGTTTAAACTAACACAAGCCCAACAAAGGGCAGAACAGAAACACAATTAATACATTAAATACAACATTTGCTGAAATTTTTAATGAATGTCTTGATTTTAAATGATAACAATAAGCATTAAAATCTGCCAAATTTAACAAAATTTAAACTTTTAAAGTTAAGTATAATTTTGAAATAATACTTTTTTAAATTGTAAAGAATCTCTTCTGCTCAAATGTAACTTTTTATCTGACAGATAATTTGAAGGTGTCCAAATATTCATGAATAAATTATTTTGAAAATTTGCTTACAAAGTATATTATAATTTTTCACAAATTTAATATTTCAAAAAAGCTTTTTGCAATTCCATTCTTTATATAAGAATGATCTAGTAATCAAAATGATGAAGTGAGTTCTATTTGCAAGCATCTGCTTGAATCTTAAATTATCACATTTTTAGTTTCTCAAATTACTATTAATGGTTGTTATTACGATGTTAATTGTTGCTGCAATAACCAAAAGTATGAAACAACCATAAACAACGTAAAAACAACCAAAATTGTTATCTGGGAAAGCTCTTTTATAATTTTTACATATTTTACTATTTACCATATTGATAATGTTTTTTTATTAATGCTATTGGCTAAAAGTGATTTCCATAGTTACATCTTTTTCTGACAGCTGTAAGATAAATTCTGACAGCCATAAGATTATGAATTGACAGATTTAAGAACCAACCCAAATACTTAATCTTTTTCATTAGTTTTTAAAATGTACACATATTTTAGTAAATATGTATAAATTTTTCATGGCTATGTGCACTAAAAGTACATATATACATATATATAACAGCTAAGTACTTTTTGCAAATTTATGATCCTGCTAATAATTTCAGAATCACAATAAATGTTACAATCAACTTGATTAAATATATTTAGATGTAGATGGCCATTGGCATTCATGATTTTCCTTTACTCTAAATATCTCAAGCTTCAAATCAATTTTTTTAGGATTTTCTTTAACAAGAAAATAGCATAAGAATAAATTTCTTATCAATTCCAAAGAAATGTTTATTTCATTTGATTTATCAAATAAGAACTAGCAAACATAGGAAATATTTAATGATATCATATTTAACTATTTTTTGGGTGCATAGTATGTTATAATTTAATTTTTTTGTTAGATTGAGTTATTGTATTAGTAGTGTAGGCATTGTTATTGACTAATTTCATTCAATAGACTGACAAATACAATAGAGCAAATGAAATTATCCACACTAAAATTAATCAATTTCCTTTACTCTTACTTATTGCAGATTCTTTGTATCAAAAATCATGTGAATTTATACATAAGCAATTTTAAGGATTTGCTTTGTTGGAAAAATCTGTCTGGTGCAATGTAATGCAGGTTTGACTCCTGCTGAGTCCCTGAAATTAATACCATTTATACATATGTGAAAAATTGCAACTTGTTAGTATATTTCAAATTAAGTCACCATCACAAATATGATGCTTGTTCATATGTGTTTTAACTGATATTAACTTTGTATAAACTAGCAAATATACTTATGCAGGGTTTCCTTGTCCCCAGAATAACAATCCTATTATCCTCTAAAAAAGTGGGGGTATCTCTTTGTAGCCAGAATATTCAAACAGTTTTTAAATATGTATTGGATATATTGACTAACTGTGTCTTCAAAAAACTAGTTACAGATGTACCAGATTTTTTAAAATTGAATTTCAAATTGAATCTGAACTTTTTAGCTTATATAGCAGAATATTCTTTTCATGATCATGAAGCTCTAACATTTAAATAACATTAATCATAAATATAGGGCATCTACTATTGAAGGATGCCACTGAAAGAGGCCATTTAGAAACTTAATTTTGCTGTTTACCAACTGAAAGTGACACTAAAATTTTTCATAGTAATGGAAGTAATTTTTTATTTATATTTCAATGTATCATTTTCATCTCTTGATGTCGCATAATGTCTCCATAATATATTACTGAAATTGTATCCTTTGTTTGGGATGCATATGTTAGTTACAGTTGCAAGCAGAAGAATTCTTTGTAAAAAACATCTTGAAAAAAATTGTGCACATATGAAATCAAGTAAATTTTCTCTCATTGAATTTTTTCATTCATTGGAAATAATTATTAACATTTTTAATTTCAAAGTACTACTATTGTTAACTTAATCAAATATTATTTGATTAATATCATATTATTGGAATATGAAATGTAATTGTGAAATCAAATCCTTTGAAGTTATTATATTATCAGTTATTAGAGTATATAAATATATGTATATTATTGTATTCATCCTATTATAGTCAGTCACTTTGCTGTTATTTAAAAAATTTGATTTCTGAATATTTTTTGCATTTATGCACTTAATTATAATAAGTTACTGGATAATTCTTCACAAAATATTTTATACAACAAATTTTGTATACAGCAATTTTTTAACAAAGATATAAATAATAAAATTATATGTATGGCTATTAATTAATATTTGCAGATAATCAATAGAATTGTAATATCAATCAGGTATCATTAATATATTATGTAAATTCAAATATTTTCATTGATTTAAAATTTTCACTCACTTTCTGACACTATAATGGCTAGCACTTTTTCACAAAAATGTCCTTGATCATTGTAGTTAAATAAAAATAAGTTCTAATAACTAATTATCTTAAGCAAACGTGAACAATAACACCAAAATTATATACATTTATGTTCACACATTTTTGTCCCATTTATGAGAGTTCCTATTACATTTTTTGAGAGAACGTTTTGTAATATTGAAATATGAAATTGTGAGAGGACAAGACAAAAAATATACACACCATACCATAGCAATAGCCTTAACTGAAATTGTTTGATATTTTACAAATGGGACATCTTTCTTTTGAATGAATTTGCATTCCAAATAACCTTTGATTTCATAAAGAAGCTCAAACATCAAAGTATTAATCTATATTTTATAGAAAAGTATCAAAAATTCACTCTGCTGTATGTTGCATATTATTGTGATTTTGTAAGTATGCAGTTTTTTTAATGCGTTCAGTATACTGAACTATAGAGATTCGTGGTGTAAATAACAAAGCCGTTGCTAGATATGCACGGAATTTTGTGCGTTTGAATCCCACAGAATCTTAAATTCAATCAATGCATCAAATATAGTTCATTTTTGTTTTGAAAAGTATCATTTTCTACCGAATGGATTGGAATCAAACCAAATACTTTCCATACAAATATGAATGTGATAATACCATATCACTACAGTTCGATCAATATAGTACATTTTAAATCTTGAAAGAATTTGAACAAATAAAATATAACTAGGCGAACTTGTAGAATAGCGACACGCAGACTAAATAAACACTAATTTAGGGTCAAAAATGATAGGAAATATATTTACATATATTTACTTGTAATTCCCTATTTCAGCAATCTTAACTACATAAAAAACTAAACAAAATAAAGTTTCAAGAAATATATATATATATTTATTCAAATATATAATTACAATTTCATTGAAATTGTGTCTCTAATGGTATTTAATATTTTTGTGACGTCAGACTTAGGAGAAATGAGTTTGGAGGAAGTGAAACAGCTCCTTAAGTAATGTCTAAATATTATAATTATTGCAATAATGTGAAAAAGCACATTTTATACTAAATTGCCAAGTTATTCACAATTTTTTGCATCAAATCCTTCCTATGGGGACGCAGGTACAACCAGTTACAGTGCATAGGGTAAATCAGGAAGGTTTAGAGCCTACGATCAAAAGACGTGAAAAGACAGACGACCAGTTCCAGAAGACTGTGTTTATTGCTGGTTTGCCCAAAGCCCAAGGTGAATACAAGGAAGTCCTGGAGAATGAGCATGCTGCTGTGTCAAAATTGTGCAATCGCCTGGGTGTAACTGGCCAGCTTGCCAACATCCAACAAATTGGGAAATATAAACCATCAAATAGCACAGATCAAGCACGCAGACTGCGACCTGTGCTCGTAATGATGAGCAATATATGGGATGCGAAACTCCTTACTGCAGCTGGATACAAGTTAAAGGGCGATTTGGAATACGGAAATGTGTATGTACGCAGGCAATTGACTGAGGAGGAGCGGAGTGTAGAAAATTCGTTATTGAAGAAACGCAAAGAAATGATACAACAAGGAGTGGACAGAAGATCACTTCGTATCCGTGATATGAAGCTGTACAGGGACAACGAGGTTGTACCTTTGTGACTACATACAGCACCTCGTGTCATGTTAGTAAACGCCAGATCGTTAAAAAAGCCGAATGCATTAATGCACCTCGAGGCTGACATTATTGCTCTCAATGTTGATGTTTGTATGGTTACTGAGACTTGGTATACAAATGACATCAACAATGCCTTTGTTTACATCCCCAATTACCAATGCCTGTGACAAGACAGAAATGTACAAAACTTGAATAAGATGATTGGAGGTGGGGTCTGTGTATATATCAAAGACTTTCTAGTTTGTGAACGTGTCCTTAAATCCGAATCAAGCGACTTCGAACTGCTCTGGTTTGTGGTAGGGAGAACTGCTTTTTGCGTGTTGTACTACCCGCCTGCACTTAATCGCCAAGGGGATCTGTGCAGCCTTATTGTAAATTCCATGGATAAACTGCTTGAAGAAAAGAAAAACATAGATTTTGTTATATGTGGGGATTTTAACGACTTTGACGTCGACAATTTGCTACAGCAGACCATTCTACAAGAATGCACATGGGAAGGCACAAGAGGCACGTCTAAATTAGACCGAGTGCTAGTTACAAGCATGATGTTTAGCAAAGTCTCCACTGTAGCTACGACATTGACAACGGATCATCTTGCTGTTTTATGTGAACCACTTGAGAGTGTCAAGCCCCAACGGAGAATCTGTGTTATGAGAGATCAGCAAGAGCACAAGCGACATGCATTTAATATTGCAATGGACCTGTACGACTTTGAGCAGATTGAAGCAATACAGGATATAAATGAAGCCACGGATTTTCTAACTGATTCTGTAATGCACATGCTTGATACCTATTGCCCAAAACGGACTGTCACCATGTGCTCCGACGAACCTGTTTTTATGTCCCCCACTGCTGAAGACGTTAATCCAACAGTGATTGGAGGTGGGGTCTGTGTATATATCAAAGACTTTCTAGTTTGTGAACGTGTCCTTAAATCTGAATCAAGCAACTTTGAACTGCTCTGGTTTGTGGTAGGGAGAACTGCTTTTTGCGTGTTGTACTACCTGCCTGCTCTTAATTGCCAAGGGGATCTGTGCAGCCTTATTGTAAATTCCATGGATACACTGCTTGAAGAAAAGAAAAACATAGATTTTGTTATATGTGGGGATTTTAATGACTTTGATGTCGACAATTTGCTACAGCAGACCATTCTACACGAATGCACATGGGAAGGCACAAGAGGCACATCTAGATTAGACCAAGTGCTAGTTACAAGCATGATGTTTAGCAAAGTCTCCACTGTAGCTACGACATTGACAACGGATCATCTTGCTGTTTTATGTGAACCACTTGAGAGTGTCAAGCCCCAACGGAGAATCTGTGTTATGAGAGATCAGCGAGAGCACAAGCGACATGCATTTAATATTGCAATGGACCTGTACGACTTTGAGCAGATTGAAGCAATACAGGATATAAATGAAGCCACTGATTTTCTAACTGATTCCGTAATGCACATGCTTGATACCTATTGCCCAAAACGGACTGTCACCATGCGCTCCGACGAACCTGTTTTTATGTCCCTGCTGCTGAAGACGTTAATCCGACAGAGACACTACTTACATAGGAAAAAACGAGTGACAGATGCAGATGCAATTACTAGGCGTATCCACCAAGTTATATTCCAAAACATGCAGAGGAGGGGTAATAGAGGGACCTCCAGCTGGTGGGCTTTCATAAAGGACATGGTTAAACCAACAACTCAGTGCCTAGCAAATAATATTCAAGATGGTCCTAGTGCAGAAGACTTGGCAAATTATTTTGCAGATATATGTACAATGACTAACTACACCCCACTCACGCAACTTGTTAATGACGACCATTCTCNGCGTGGGTTCTCAAGGACAATGCACACAACCTAGCAGTACTGTTGATGGATCTCTTTAACCGGTCGCTTCATGAGCAAGTCTTACCACGAAAGTTCAAACTCTCTCATGTGTCACCAATTCCCAAGCCAGGAAAGCCGCCTGGTCCTCCGAATATGAGGCCTGTTTTGATTACCAACATTATATCCAGGATCTTCAAACGATTAGTTTATCACAAGTTTGTGAAATCCAGTTACAATAAGTGGCTTCCGAAAACCCAATTTGGATTCAGGCAGAACGGATCCCCAGAAGCGGCGCTAATTAGATTCCAAAATTATTGTAGCAATTTCTATAAGAAAGGCTATGAATATGTTTGGATTATCTCCTTAGATTTATCCAAGGCATTTGATAATATTCAACACAGCCTGGTGATAAGTGGTCTTGCCAAAGTGCGACCTCAAATTAACCCCTACATGATCAACTGGTATGCTGATTTTCTCTCTGGAAGGGGCTTTTATGTGACTTATAAGGATTCATCATCAACCATTAAATATGTAAATCAGGGCGTACCACAGGGGACCGTCGGAGGTCCATTCATGTTTAACATGGGTATGGCTGAACTCGACATTGAAGATATTCCTGATGCAGCCATGGTTAAATTTGCAGATGACAAAACCCCATGCTTTGCCGGGCGTGGCAATATAGATCATGCCCAACTTGGTATCGACCATATCCTCCACTGGTGTCAGAGGAACCAGTTTGTTATCTGTAGTGAAAAATCCCATGAAATAGTTTTACAATTTGCGCGATCTGTCCAACCCCCTTGTGAAATATATGGGATACCTAGAGTTGTGGACATGAAACTTCTGGGAGTGCGATTTGACTCAAAGTTCAGTTTTAAGACAAACATCATTGAAAAATCAAAGAAGGGACTTTCGTTGGTTTACTTACTCTGGAAGCTCAAACATAAAGGTCTTAGGGCTGATGAACTGCAATATCTATATGACACAATTGTCCTGCCAGTTTTAACTTACAGAGCTACAGTTTGGGGCGGTGAAAGCAGTGCAACACTGAGTCATATTGACAGAGTTCAAAAACGCGCTGTAAAGCTTGGTATTATCCATACTTATACGGGCATTCTGAACATAATCAAAGACAAAGACCAGAGGCTTTATGAGAATGTTATACGGAATGACGATCATCCTCTTAAAGACATTATTCCTTGCAGTACGACATACTCACTCACAGGACTGAGAGCCTGATTGCCATCATGCCAAAAGGCACAGACTGAATGGGAATTGTCGATTTTTCCCAACCGCTATTTATGATATTTGTAAATATGGATTCCTTCTTGTATGAATCTTTAATTTAGACTTTTGTTTGTTTGTTTGTTTGTTTTAGTAATAATAAGAAGCCTGGCGATATATTGGAATAGACGACTCCGATTTTTTCAATTTTTTTTACGTCACTAGATGCAGTTTTTTATGTTGATTTCAAATGTGAAAAAATTTTTCCGAACCATTCATTATTTCAAAAGTTATTAATATTTTTAATATATCATATACATCTCTATCAGCCAATCATATTGCAGCATTAATATAACATACATATGTAATTTAGCAATGATACATTACGGTAATTTAAAATTCTTGGAATTGGAATAATAAAGAAAACAGCAATTTCTTTGAGTATCCTTGTATGTATTTTTGGAAAACCATAAAAGGTTGTTCATTAATGCAAACTCGGTTAACCTATAGCTTCGGTCTTAGATTACATTTCTATTTAATACTAACTCGGTAAATTTGTAACTTAAATTTTACATTTTCTCTTTATTTACAGTTTCAAATAAAGTAGCACTAAGAATAATTCATTCAAAATGCCTTACTAAATTGCACAAATTGCATGGTAAATTCTGTTTGATATTTGCAAGTATATTTAACATTTATTAATTTGTACATCTTCGAATACTTTTCAGACTATAATATAATTGGCGTTTTCCATTTTATAAATTATTGGCATCTCTTCAAATCATTCACTTAGTGCTTTTATCTAGTTAATTAAGTTAACTTGAACCATTATATCAATTAATGAAAATGTTTGTTCAAAAAATAATCGTGTTTTAAAATGCCATGTTTACAGTCAGTGAATTGCTGGTCATTTCAATCAGAACAATTATTAATTCATATATAAAATTATTTAATTAAAAAGGTGTCTATTTGATATTTTTTAATTATTTACAATCAATCCTTTAACATTCCTGTTTGCAGTGCATTAAAAACCACGATTTCAAATGATTTTCCTAATTAACGCCGCCTTCTTTTAAGATTCACTATAGAAACATGAAGGGACAGGCTATATTTAAAAGTTTAATAACTTTTAAAATAATGAACGGTTTGGAAAAATTTTTTCAGATTTGAAATCAGCATAAAAAACTGCATCTAGTGACGTAAAAAAAATTGAAAGAATCGGAGTCGTCTATTCCGATATATCGCCAGAAGCCTTTTTTCAAAGAAATGAACTTTATTAAAATTAAGATTTTTAACTATTTGACAAGTCTAAAATTGCAAACCGCCGCCATTTTAGACATTCTATCCTTTATACTTTTTGAGGAATATAATAAAATCCGTATGGAATTTCTTTAAGATATTGGGTATCTTTTACACCTGCCCAGATCCTGTATGAGGTGATTGAAATATTATGGCGTAATCAATAAACGAAAATGCAATTCTTGGAAAACCACGTTTTTGATATAACTAACTGCATAAATAAGTATTGCCGAGCACAGGTTTTACGCCGAAGTGAGGTTATAGGTTTCTTCGTAAAATAGCATTACTCAAAATAACGTTGGAAGAATTTTTCATATTAAACAGTATTCGGCGTTATTACAGATCAGGGGACTGATTTCAAAAACCGAAGGACGTCAAATAACATTCCAAGGGTTTACGTCATCAAATGTTTGAAATTCATTGTTTAGGGTTTAGATCTATAAAATATTGAAAAATTTAGGTTTTAGGTTTAAGAAACGCTACATTGTGACTTGGGTTAGGGTTTAGGTCTATAAAATATTGTAAAATTTAGGTTATAGGGTTTAGGTTTAAGAAACGTTACGTTGTGACTTGGGTTAGGGTTTAGGTCTATAAAATATTGTAAAATTTAGAATTTAAGTTTACGTTCTACAATATGTTTATATAGCAGAGTCCCCTGATCTGCAATAGCACATTCTTTAGTTAATGCAGCCACAAAAATTTAGGCTAACTAAGCTTTTCCCCCCTTTAGTGGAAAATGATATCACATAAAGACAGTTGAAGAGATTTAATTTCGCCCATTTTTTAATTCGAATGTNACAATTATTAATTCATATATAAAATTATTTAATTAAAAAGGTGTCTATTTGATATTTTTTAATTATTTACAATCAATCCTTTAACATTCCTGTTTGCAGTGCATTAAAAACCACGATTTCAAATGATTTTCCTAATTAACGCCGCCTTCTTTTAAGATTCACTATAGAAACATGAAGGGACAGGCTATATTTAAAAGTTTAATAACTTTTAAAATAATGAACGGTTTGGAAAAATTTTTTCAGATTTGAAATCAGCATAAAAAACTGCATCTAGTGACGTAAAAAAAATTGAAAGAATCGGAGTCGTCTATTCCGATATATCGCCAGAAGCCTTTTTTCAAAGAAATGAACTTTATTAAAATTAAGATTTTTAACTATTTGACAAGTCTAAAATTGCAAACCGCCGCCATTTTAGACATTCTATCCTTTATACTTTTTGAGGAATATAATAAAATCCGTATGGAATTTCTTTAAGATATTGGGTATCTTTTACACCTGCCCAGATCCTGTATGAGGTGATTGAAATATTATGGCGTAATCAATAAACGAAAATGCAATTCTTGGAAAACCACGTTTTTGATATAACTAACTGCATAAATAAGTATTGCCGAGCACAGGTTTTACGCCGAAGTGAGGTTATAGGTTTCTTCGTAAAATAGCATTACTCAAAATAACGTTGGAAGAATTTTTCATATTAAACAGTATTCGGCGTTATTACAGATCAGGGGACTGATTTCAAAAACCGAAGGACGTCAAATAACATTCCAAGGGTTTACGTCATCAAATGTTTGAAATTCATTGTTTAGGGTTTAGATCTATAAAATATTGAAAAATTTAGGTTTTAGGTTTAAGAAACGCTACATTGTGACTTGGGTTAGGGTTTAGGTCTATAAAATATTGTAAAATTTAGGTTATAGGGTTTAGGTTTAAGAAACGTTACGTTGTGACTTGGGTTAGGGTTTAGGTCTATAAAATATTGTAAAATTTAGAATTTAAGTTTACGTTCTACAATATGTTTATATAGCAGAGTCCCCTGATCTGCAATAGCACATTCTTTAGTTAATGCAGCCACAAAAATTTAGGCTAACTAAGCTTTTCCCCCCTTTAGTGGAAAATGATATCACATAAAGACAGTTGAAGAGATTTAATTTCGCCCATTTTTTAATTCGAATGTAGATTGATTACATATATTGAACAGTGGTGCAATGATAGCACACTCAGTATTATTAGGAGATTGCTGATTAGAGTCCAGCCTGTTCAATTGAGCAATTGCTCAAGGTTTGTCAGCATTTATTACGTAGGATTAGTTATTTATATTTCATTTCAAAATATTGGAAACAGAGATACTGAATGTTTAATTTAACAAACATGATATAAAAAATATTATATAATGCAAAACTGTAAAAGCAATCAAATCACTTTGAAAACGCGATTGAAATCTCTTTCTAAAACTCAATTGCTAGCAATTCTGTGTAGTAATAAATGGAATTAACCAGAATAAATCTCTGGGCAGCATTGAAAATAATATACAGATCTCTGGGCAGCATCGAAATTTAATATAGAAACTCACGGCAGTATTGAAATTTAATTAAAAAATATCTGGGCAGCATAGCAAATATTATTCAGATCTTGTGAATATTATTCACATTGAAAATTAAATAAGAAACTCTGGGCAGCAAGGGTATGATTCCTCTTAAGATATTTAATGTGTCATAGTACTATTCAATGCTTTACAATCTGGTACAAATATAATGTTAAAAAATATGCCGTTCTAATATATATATCTTCCACTTAAACTGATAAACTAGCGTATAGCTGCAGGAAATTTGAATGAATGTATATTTTTGCAAAAGCTGAATTCAGGAATACAGCTGCTTTTATGTAGGTGATGATTCATAACATACAGTATTTCTACGTGCAATATTCAATTTTAAATTCGTAGTCTAAGATACACAGCCATTCCTTTTCTAGCATGGAAGTTTGTTAGTTTAAATGTCCCCAAATCTTTGTCTGTTTTGATTATAAATAATTGATTTTGGTAAACAATACAAGTCTAAAAACTATTACGAATAGATTGGGATTGAACTAATGTCGCTCATCAGGAGATTATGAGTGTGATATCACTTCACTACAAAAATAATAATACATAAACGGGCTAACAATTTTTCAAAAAATAGACACTAACTTGCGTCCAGTCTTCAATAACAAGCTAAGCGAATATTTTGAAAAATCGAAAAACAATTGCGGTTAAATCCAACAGATGGAATAAGATAAAGATAGCATAAATTATCTGAAACACTTCAAAGCAATTTGCTTAATTACGCTATATATCAACGTAAGCCTTTTATAATTGAAGCATGTAGTGCAATAACGCATTTAGTGTACATTGATTAAAAACAAAAAATCGCCTTTTTGTAGTTTTGAAATTTAATGTGTTGGTTGTTCTGTTTATATTTATAGGTAGATTTTGCTTAGATTATTAAATATTCACAACTCAAATTGGATTTATTTAACTATGGGTTCTTAATGTAATTTCCTTATTGCTCAAAAATACCTAGATCACTATTTTAGTGAAATTGTACTTATAATATATATTGGAATGAATAAATTATTTATTTAGACTTTATTGCAAACAAGCTGTTGTAAGTGTATGTTATGATTTTAGACATTAATTGTCTCTGCCATTTGATAGATATTTGAAAGTCCTTTGAAATTCTGTTGAGATTTTAGAATGTAATTTAAGGATTTTTGTTAATATAATTTTATCTTTTGTATTTTTGCATTACGTAGCTAATTTTTAAACGTTAATTCGTTTTAGGTGTATTGTAGGATCATGGAGGGTGATTCTAGCGAACAATAAGAGAATACAGTTCAAACTATTTCCTATTTACAAATGCTTCGTTCTTTATATACACTGCTATTTACAATATGTTCAAATATGACAACAACCAGTCACCAACAAGAAACGCGAGGTCTGGCTGATAAATAATAACTACCGGCCGATGCTACAGTATTTAAATACTGCATGCTAGTAATGTAGACATTTAGATTAGGTTAATTTTTATAAGGTATATTCAGATTCGTAGTGTAAGTTAACACAGCGGTTCTTATTACGGAATATTACAGGTTAGAATCCTGTCGGATCTCGCTATTGAAATGTTTTAATTTTCGTAAGCAGCGTATTTCTAAATTATTGCTGAAGGATTAAAAAATTTTTCAACAGTCCAATCCTATTAAATGTTATATTTATGTATTTGTTAATTGTAAACCAATGAAATGTATTATTTAGAGTTTTCCATATTACTAGTCCTCCTCGAGTAATCTGCTCAAAGGCAACTGTGTCATGAGAAAGCTGACTCCCACTCATTGTTACCAAGCAAATTCTACATTTGCATCGAAATATGAATATTTAAGAAATATATTCATTATTTTCATAACAAGAATAGGTTATCCGATATTTGAAATATATCGGGAACAGAATACAAAATTAGAACAAGTAACGAATGAACATTAAAGAATGGCTACAGTAAATTTTACTGAAAACAAATCACAACGTAAACAACTATTACAATGCAAATTCTCATACACTATACATGATTATATATGAAAATCATGAGATGTCAAAAATATTTAAATTTGGCTATATGATTGTGATGGTTTCATCATGCGTTTGCAATTTGCCCTAATCTAGTTTAGAATCTAGCTATAACAGTAACAAAAAATTTGGATTATTTTTTGACCTAGTACTAAACTTTCGTGCGGAAACATGTGTAAAACATTGGAAACCTTTTTCGGAAAATAGATTGCGTGAGCATGGGTTTTTCGGTGAGATTTGCCGACACCTTAAAAATTATCTACGTATTGCAGTAAAGTACAAATTACAACAATGTAGACAGTTTCGTAGGATTATTAATATCTATTAAATGAAAACGAAGTTCAATGATACCAAATTCTTAAATTCTTAGACATGCATCTTACACTAAATATTACTTTAATACAAATAACATACTTTGACCTCAACAAATTTTACTGCACATTTCCTTTCATCCTGTATTATATTTGCAAAAATATACTATTTGATAAGTAAAATATGTCTATAATACCTCAATCGTTATTCAATTTAATTACTATTAACTAATTTTAACGCATTCAATCTTAGGACAAGGATGTAATTTGATTCAATCATAACATAACGTGCTATATATGAAATGCTAATTTCATTTCAACCCTTACTGCCGTTAAGATGCACGACTACCGACTTTTACATCAAGATTCCACTCTACATTAATAGGAAACAGCGCTCTTTAGTTACTAGTCAACATTAAAATTTTCGCTGACCCAATCGTTTTCCGAAAGTTCTCGAAACAGTAAAGAAAATGAATATTAAAACATGCATTTCCATCTGTAATGAGAAACTGCTGCATTTTTTAACTTTGTTGTTGTAATGTATTCCAAAAGGATAAGGCGTCCTGCGAAAATCATGCAATGGTCTGATTCAGTTTAAAGGCATAATCATTATTTCATGTGCCGTGAATAGTCGTGATTTGAACACGATTGTATATTTGTGAATTTATGGTCAATGCAAACATCGACTACAGCAAATCCAACTCATTGGCAGCTCTCAAACAGAAAGTTACCCGCGGGTAGTGTATACTACTACAACTACTACTCAAACGATTTATTAATCAATATTAATAAAATGTCTATAAACTAAAAGAATAAATAAAGTTAGCACCATAAATAATAATAAAACATTGCCTCCCTCAGACTAAGGCACTCTAAAATTTTCAGAGTACGCTTTTTCATTTTTAGAGATATTAATATAATATTGTTTAAGTAATGGCTTATGCGTACTCTCACAAAATCTAATTTCACGAGGTAGTTCATTGTAGAGATCAGCTACCCTTACGAAAAAACTATTAATTGCGTAACTATTTGTATAGTGGTATCTCCTAATGTAGTACTGTGTTCTATTATTGATCTTCACATGCTTATTAATGACCTCCTTCTGGAAAGATTTGTCTTGATTTGTTATAATTTTAAAAAACTTTAAGCAGGCTAAATACTTTACCATGTTGTAGACTTTCATTATATTATTTTTTGTATAATTTTGAAATATGTGTGAACCTGGGCACTTCACTTATAATTTCAATAGACCTGTTACAGACCTTGCCAATTCTCTCCCAAACTGTTTATACTGCCGTATTCCTAGTAGACAACCGTAGCTTATCATGCCATATAGCTTACTTCTTACATACTTTGTTGTCATATCAATTGGCAATAATTCTTTGATAAATGGAAGGGAAGAATTAAATGAAGCAATCATTCTAATTTTCCTTTTGAAGAACTTTGAGAAATTCAGATTGTAATCAATGTTAACGCCAAATACTTAGCTTCGCTCACAACAGGTATATTGTCACCATCTAGATACAAATGATATTTATCTATCTGGAATTTTCTACTCGTCTCTTATATTAAGAATTGCGTCTTACTTGTATTTAATATTAATTTATTTTGTGTGAACCAGAAACTTGCTATTGATATTTCCTTGGTCAATAAATTTAATGCTTTATGTACGGATGTATTCATTGTAAAAATGCAAGTATCGTCTGCATATTGAAATAATTTGCATTCGCTGATGGCATCACTTAGGTCATTAATAAATATTGTAAATAGTGTTCCTAACAAGCTTCCTTGTGTTACACCGCGATTCATTGGCAAAGGCTTTGAATGGACTTTATTTATCTTAACTATTTGTATTTTATTACTAAAATAACTTCTTATTAGGTCCACGCTATCATTGTTGAATCCATACTTCTTTAATTTAATTATCAAAATCTCATGGGGTACTCTGTTAAATGCCTTGGCTAAATCCAGAAAAGCAATAGCGCAAAACTCCTGATTATTTAGAGCCTCCTCCCATAATTCGCTCGCTTTTAATAGAGCATCGATAGTAGATCTATTCTTTCTGAAACCATATTGATGTTCATTTAGTATTCCACTGCTTTCTATATATTCATACATTTGGGAATACAAACTCTTTTCTAATATTTTAGCTAATAGATGTGTAATTGCAATAGGACGATAATTTGTACCTTCATTAGGGTCTCCTTTTTTGTATACTGGCGTGGCAATGCACTTTTTGAATTGTAATGGAAAGTAGTTATGTCTTATGCAGCTATTTAGAATAAATGTAAATATGGTCAAAGTACGTCTCACAACAATCTTGAATATGAAGTTAGGAATATTACTGGGCCCTTTTGATTTACTTTCATTAATGTTATTTATATTGCATATTATCTCTTTTTCACTTAAAAAATTAGAGTAGAACTTATTTTGCATGGTGTTAATATTATCTTCATATCTCACTAGTTCGCCTTTGTACTCTCCCATACTAACAAATAATGCATTCATAAAATTAAATATTTTGCCTGGATCCGAGCTCATAACATTCATAATCCTAATTTGCTGTATGCTACTCGTTTTAGCCCTATTCCCAAATATCGAGTTGATATATTCCCATTTCTCTTTTTCAGTACTTAATTTTTATACCTGGTTTTCATTCGATTTTTGAAGTTAGGTTTTTGCATTACATTCAGACGATTTTTTGAAAATTAAATTTCCTTAAGATCTTTACATCCTTACTTTGTGAGTAAAATTGGAAAAGTTCATCTATCTCCTATTTTTCTTTTGTATTTACTTATCTATTGTAACTAACATATTGTGGTATGAGAAGTTACAGCTAGCTACGTAGGTATCAAAACGTTCAATATTGTTAACCAACACATAGTCAATTAAGGTAGAAGAGCTTTCTGTAACTCAAGTGGGTATCTATTTATTTGTTATATACATATTATGCTCCTCTATAAAATTATAGATAAGGTATGCTTGTTTCCTATCGAAAAGATTTGTATTGAAATCTCCGCATATTATTAGGTTATCATAGGCTGCAATCTGTCCCACTTCATTAGATTTATGAATAAATAACTCCTTTTGGTATTTTTTGTGAGGTATATATGATAAGTTCATAAATAAGTTCTCGTTTCCATACTTGTTTGATTTTAACCACATGCTCTCAACTATAAGGTGATCTATTTCAATGTCTAGAAGTCTTTTGAAATGAAGAAATTTTGGCGCAACAATGAATAAGCCGCCTCCATATTGTTTCCTAACCTTCGAAAACGTATCAAAATACCTAATGTTGGGATTCCATACATTAATATCAGTATCATTATCAAAGAAAGTTTCTGTAAAACAGTATATTGTATTGTAAAGAAATCTTTTATACAATTCACAAGTATTTGCAAATGAGTTTCTAATATCAGGAGCATTGACAACAACTATTTTTAGGAATGTATCAAAATTAACAAAGTACTTCTTGCTCTTACTAAGATTAATGTAAGGCCCAGGGTTTGGATGTATATCATTTCCTAGTAACAGAAGTGTCATTTTAATTAAACAAAAAATTAGCCTGAGGAAGGCTATATATAGATACTTTACAAATAACTTACTGAGTCAATTTTGAAGAAAATGTTTTAGGATTTTTGCGAGAATTGAATTTCCGGCAAAATTGAAATGAACTCCATCTCTAGTGTATAGCCTATCTTTGAACGCAAAATAACCAAACAAATTTGTAGCATTATTGAACATTGTGTTAAGATATTTGATGTTGTTATTTACCTCAATGTCGTAGTTTGTCAAAATTAGCGCGCATTCAAGAAAGCTATATTTCAATTTTAGTCCTTTTAAGTAACTTTCAATGCAGTTAATTTCCTGCTGCACCACCTCCAGATCCTTTTTCATTAGGATATCATTTGTTCCTGCAAAGATAATGATTTCTTCTTGCTGTAATAGTAAGTTAACTGGATATTTTTGTATTATGTCTTTTAGATCCTTTATCGTTGCACCACGATAGGTATGAATGGTAGTATATCTATTTTTTACTAGGTAACGACCTCTGATGTGCCTTAATCGAGAATCACCTACAATAAGTACATTACTTCTGCTGTCAATGTTCTTTGGTTTATAGCTGCTAAATTTTCTTTGTCTATTAGGTAAATGTTTTCCACCTTTATTATAGCTATTGTCAGTCTCTGTTTCCTTATCTTCCTTTGAAATTTGTAAAGGACTACTAGCAGAGTCTTTGTAGCTATTCATTGGACTTGAACTTCTATCTTGGACATTATCTTTTTGCAGATAGTTTTTAAAAATTATTTCATGAATATGAATCATCTGTTCCTTATTTAATTTGTAGAACATATTCACCAAATATGTCTTGCTTTTTGTCATTAACTCCTGTTGTAATTCACTTTCGTCAGCAAAATCATCATATAATGAGGAGAGAAATGTCACCCGACTGTTCATGATCACAACGGGACACTACTACTACTACTACTACTACTACTACATTAAAAAATCTAACAATAATGTGCTTGTTATGCTACATTTCACCACTTAGTTAAATTTAAGAAGGACTTCAAAATTGTAAATATGAAATTTCAGTATCCCCCCCCCCAGAAATTGCAGGTTCACACCAACTATGTACTCGAAATTATCAGTCTATATTTATTATTTTTTAAGCTTTTAATGTTTTTATTGCATTTTCAATCTGTTTTTACCATTTATTAGTGTATATTTTTGTGTGCGTGCACCCTATTCTATAGCTTCTCCTCATGTTTATTTATCAAATTTGTAAATTATGATTTCATAATGAATTCTTTCATAATGTATGTTAGAATCATGTGACTTCTGACAATAACATTGGCCATACATTTTTACATTTTATCATTTTTTACAAAGCCTATACCAACAATAGCTTAATCTTAAAACTAATTCCTTCCCTCATTTATATTTCTCTCTCAGTCACACCTGACTAAATATTTTGCATTCTATGTTTTAAAACTGGTCGAGCCGGCATATTAGATTATATGCTTAAACTGTAAAGTATGTTTTTCTGCGATCTCTGTCCTTTTATCAAGAAATTTTTATTAATACGCAGGCATGGGAGGGTGGGGAATCCTCTTGGAAGGTCAGGTAACTCTTTCTCAACAATAAAGCTAAAAGCAAAATGAACATGTAAAATAAAAATTCTTAATTCAATTGCTATGACTTTGCTCTCAATTATGTCGTGAAATGCATTCTAAGTTCTATTTTCAAAGATTTCTCACAGGGCTTCGCCAAAACTTTTGACCTCACCCATCGGAAATTCCTGCTTAGCCCATGCATGCAACATAAAGTAAAAATGTTAAAGACTTGGCAAAATTTTAGTTTAAATTATAAAGAAATTTGAAATTACCATCAACCTCTCCTATGTCAACCCCTCTTAGGTGATAATGCTGGCTAGGGGCCTGTAATACGCACATTAATTTTATTTAGGCTTATTTTCTAATTTGCCCAGTTTTTTGTGAAATATAATATAAGATGACAGACTCGCGCTCAAAAACAAAATATACTAATTTTGAGATACATGTTTAACGGCACCAAAGCATAAAAATTATATATATAAATCGTTAGAATTGGAAATTTCGTCATAGAAAAAATTACACATTGTCCATGACTATGTCAATTTATTGAAAAACAAGTCTTTAGCAAGCAGTGATGTCTTACTGAGACAAATTTTCCTGCTTCTGCCTCTACACAGTATTTTGCTTAAGTCTATACCAATTATGCAAATATGTGATTAAAGTGAAACGCAGGAAGGTTGTGCAAACAGGATACACTTTCAATAGCATTTACTTTTGTGTGAATAATCTAGTTAAAAAGAAGTTAATTTAGTAGAGTGAATAACCACGAAAAACTTACAAGGCAATTTACAAAATTTTGATTCCTTCTATATATATATATATATATATATATATTGTGGCATCGGGACCCCAATGTTCTCATACAATATAAACATTATTTCCCTAGCATGAATATCACGCTGCTGACGTCATGTAGAGACATTATGTAGTTCTGCCGTTGGCAGGTGTTGCTATGTGTTATTTAAATTTATTTTCTGTTTAAATAAGGCAGCTTTGTGCGCGATGTTTATTAAAATTTTGAGTTCGTGCAGCTCGGTATAATTTATTTCTATTATACAAGTTAATTAGATGACCCGGAGCAGCTAAACTTTTGACGAAGATGAGGGGGGGGGCTTGCGCGGCGTGCAATTCAGCTGTAGGTGGCTCAGCTGTCTTGGGACATCGCGTAGACCCGTTAATCTCTGGGGTTTAGTTGATGCAGAGATGCCGAGTGTATACCGTTGATGGCTACTAGTA
>CABFPE010000084.1:843926-854470 GCA_900660155.1 Hofstenia miamia
TATATATATATATATATAATTGAGATGCAAATTTCAATATTGTAGTGGGATTTGCACAAGATGATGACCAATATTTCAGAAACCTCTGAATACATTCTTGCAAAAAATTTCGAATATACTAAATTTTTCATGCTGAATACGATTTTTGTCTTATATTTTACATACCGTGCATATTTACTAACATAGTTTTAGGGGGGGGCCTTTTACAGGGTCATAGGATGAAAATTAAATTATATATATATATATATATATATATATAATATATAATATATATATATATTATATTAATATATAATATATAATAATAATTCCCATTTTGTACAGAAAATCAGTTATGCTTCCTATTTTGTAATTTTTCACAGTATCTTCCTACTGTGTACGCCTCTATATATTATTCCAATTAGGTACGTTTTTTCAAGTTACTTTTCCCAGTTTGTACAAAAATGATTATATTTGAAAAAATTTGTAATCAAAAAGGTTAAAAAGTAAAAGCTAGTTCATAATAATGAAATTTTAATAGCATCACCAACTTTCCTAGTAATTTTCAAATAACTTAATACAGTTTCGTTTCGAAGTTTGTTATTTTTAATTTTTTTATTTTATGTTTTTTATATAGAAGTGCATCCCCTGTACTTGGTGTGTTGTTTTTGTTGTTCTCCCGTTCTCTCTCTCGTCAAATTTGTTCTCTAGTCTAAATGTCCCAAGGTTCCAATAAAGTTCTCACTGAACTAACAAGTAATGTTAGGAATAGGTTCCTGATCAAGAGTTGAAATTGCACTAACAACAACCTTGTTAAGCAAGGCTTGATATCACAAACGACTATATAGATATTTGCACGTGGCTTTTCCTTCATCACCTTTGCAAAAGCTGAAAATTGGCCTTTTTCGATTCTGCCATTTACATTATTCCCAATAGACACATTTCTTGAAGTGAGCTTATCAATAACAGTGCGAATCAAAAATAATTATCTGCCACAAGAGGCTGTTTAAATTTGCTATCTTCCTATAGGAGATTGTCAGCATGGCTAGGAAGTACATTTGCACTAGGGGTAGTACTTTATATTTTTTTAAGAAATATATATTTCACCTGGCTTCATAGTACGAGAAATGGTTATTAGACCTTCCCAGTACTAAGAATTCAATTTTAAAGTTTAAGAAGTTCCCCCACCATTTGATTTGAAGTTTTTTCTAATTTTTCCATTAACATCCACCACTAAAAAACAGCCTGATAATGGCTTGAAAGTGTATAATTTTGTAACCCAACAACAGGTAGAACAATTTATATTGTCGACTTAAAATTATTGCAAATTTTGCATTTCTTGTATTGCTTCTAATCAATTGATTTTGTTATTTATATCGAAATGTTGCAGGAATTTTTTGAAACAGATATTTTGTTTAAAATCGGTTTAAATTGCTATAACTTACGCACTAAAAATTATATTCCAAATCTGAAGGCACCCTAAGAGAAACGGGTGTCTTTTTTTGTTTTGCGCGAAATCTTCGTTCCCAACATTTGGTGAGCAATTAATTCTAAAGTTGTGTTCAATATTAGTATTCTATTTAAAGAAAGAGAAATAGTTGGTCTTTAGAAATTTTGATTCGCATGAGCATTGGGAAAGGGAAGAATTTGATGGTATTGAACCATCTGTTCGAAAATATGTAAAAATGTTTTGTTATCTTTCAAGTAGAACAGCAAATTTCATGCATTTCTTGCATAAACTTGACTAAGATAATAGACTCTAAAAGGAAAGGTCTATATACAAGTAAATTGTTTAATCTGGTTCTTCGTTACAAGTAGCCCAATGAAATTCTAGAGCAAAATTTGTAATTTTAATATAGGAAAATAATTTGACGTAAGGCTTTCAAATGTTTACAATGCATCCTTGTAAATTTGAACTACTCGTTCCGTAGTACCACAATTTTGGAACCTAGGAAAAAATTTTACTAGTAAAACTGACCCAATGGTTCGTGCTTTTCTACTCCGTTTCAGCAAACTCAATCTAAACATGTTCCACCCTTTTGTCTACTTCAATAACATTCCCTAATAAAAATGTAGTTTAAATACAAATAGATAGTATAATGATTTAAAAATTATTGATTTGAGTGGTTTGCTAACTATTGTCTTAGATGTTTTCATCTGTAGCAATTATATATACCTCATTTTATTTTTTTGAAATCAACTGAACAAAATGAGTCCTTTGCACGTGCATATAATGTGCAAAAAGAAATCATGTTTCTCTACTTTTTAGCATGTCGAAAAGCGTTATTCAAGTGATTAAAGTACCAAAAGCTGTTTATGTATTGCATGGTTATATCTGTTTGATAACCAGATGATTTACTCGTGGGCGAAATTTAAAATTTAAGGTGTGTAGTCACCTGAAAATTGCTCTAAGTTCGGCCTGAAACTACTTTGAACTGCCTGGAACTTGATAAGTTGAAATGCCCTGTATATATATATATATATATGTATGTATATATATATATATATATAATAGAAATTGTGCCCTCTGTATTTTAAACAGCACTTAATGATTTATATGTATTAGTTTTATCTTAATTAATTTAGTTTATTATGAGGCTTTTATATTTCAGCTGTATGAATATCAGTGATTGCAGTGATCTACTTCGTTTAAGTACTCATTACTTGGAATTATCACCTAGCACTGCAGGCTCAGCCTCTATATTTTATCAGAGGTTTCTAGAAAAAACTCACTTCGAGGATTATGATCAAAGTACGGTCATAGCTGCTTGTCTGTATTTGGCTTGTCAAGTGTGTGGAGGAACTTGTTCTTTGAGAGATGCTGTAAACACAGTGCATTCTGTACAACAAAGCATATGTGGAAAAAAGTTTTGACAGTTTTAATAAACTTCAATTTACCATTGTTAAATTGTGCAATTTGGAATTTTTGCGTTAAATACTACGTTTTGTTTTACATTCTTTAATTTTTTGAAATCACTCTAGGATTTACAGAATATATTAAACGATTAAATGATAAAATATTGCACCCTAAATTTTGTTTTACTCCGCCAAAAGTGTCCTTTTCATTTTACACGTCAATGGCATTTGTACTTAGAATGGATGACTATTGTCTAAAAATATGCAGTAAACTAGAAGTTTACGTTAGATATGCTCTTCAAGGAATATAATAAGACAATCAATCTTAGCTATTACGAACTGGGTAATTACTTGAACAGAGCCAGTGATGTTTTAGTATACAGAAACAAGTGCTTGAACATTTTCTGTTTTGCATCGTATGAAATTTTACACGTCATTAAATGAGATTATTTGAAGAGTACTAAAAATTACTTCACTTTAAAATTTTGTTTTCGTATCTTTTTTTGAAATTATGGTACATTTGTACCTGAAGAAACAATTATGCTCTTTTTTACTCTGTGCCTTTGCGTTTTTGCATCTTTTGATTCCTCCTTAAATCATTTAGGTTTAATATTGTACTCCAATATTTTGCAAAAATTACGCACTTTTTTTCAACTTTTCCTAATTTTTAATGATTTATTAAATCTGTCTTGGTCGAACATCCTTGACATTGGAGACGATCTAGAAGATCTGAAGGAGAGTGTTGGTCGCATGCAACTGCACGTTCTTCGGGTTTTGGGTTTTGAAGTTTTCGAGTCACAATTCCAACATATTTTTTTATTTTATTTGTCTGCAATGCGAAATTTAGTCAGCATTTCGGATCCCAGCCAATACACTTTATTCTCCAATATTGCTTGGACCATTTATCAAGACATCATGTACACGCAACTATGCATCAAATATTCTTTGTCAGCCATTGCAATTTCTGTATTATACTTGACTCTTAGAATTTCAAAAATGGAACTAGATTATGCACTATTAACAGACAACAAATGGATTTCAATTTTAGATACATCAGTCGAGTTTGGATGTGTTGAAGAGATTTTATCTCGGTTTCTGTCGCAATGAATATAGTTTTTTCTTATTATTCTTGTTTTCATGTATTGGTAGTATATAATACATATACTTTTGATACAAGTGTGCTTATGAAACAAATATAAGTGAGCACATAAAGTAAGCGTTTATTCAAGTAACATTAATCTGAAGTTACAACGAGGCAGTAAGCATTGCATTGATTTCATTTAAAATACGTCATGAATTTAGTTTGATTTTTTAGAGCAGAACTTGTCTGTCATATGCTTTTTACTTGTGTGTAAACCTAAAATTATTTTGTATATCTGGAAGTGTATGTTCAGGTATTATTCAAATTGTATGGGAATACCGCGTAAAGGGTCAGACTGGAAAGTTCTGCTTAAGCTTAAGAAATTAATACGATAATTAACATCAACTTTCATTTGGACTTGCTGCTTGTAGATGAATTTTTTGTTGTATATAAAGTTGACTGATAAAGAGGCTTTGTGTTCATCGCATTGGCTCATTCCAATTTTATATGTTTGTCTTCACACCATACCCAAAAATATCATGGCTCCATGTTCCTTGGCGTATAACCTTAGTCAATATTCCGCATGCGGTTCAAAATTATTATTGAATTTTGCAAGTTGTGGTATAACCATTTTAAACAAACCTATTAACGATTTATGTCTTCCTTTAAAAGAACAAGTACCATTTCATTTAACTGCTCATAAGTGACAATCATTTCTAGTCAATTCATTCAAAATAGTCACCATGTCATACAGAAAATATTCATTAAATATTAAACAATTTGTGTTTTAATATGTTTTATTGATTGGAAAGTTTCAAGGGTGGACTCACTCCAGTGTTAGAAACTATGTATTGTTTTACATTGATTTTAAGACAACATGTTTATAAAACGCTGCATATTCTTTTGTCTAAGAGTTTTGGTGGTAATCAAGTCTCTTAAATTGGATTTCCAATTCATTGTGCAACCTTTTGCCAAAAACTAGGTTCTTATTCTATTAAGTGAACTACTTCAACGATTGATATTCATTCATGATGAAGCTGCGGTAAACGCTAATTTGCTGTTTAAATACCATTAATTCCTATTGGTTAATAAAAATGTTTTAAATGTTATAAATACATGTGTAAGATATATTAACAAAATACACATTTGGCAAAACAATAACAATAAATATGATTTGCAAATTTCAACGTTATCTGCCAAATTGAAATCTTGCGAAATGTTCAAAAGAATTTTTAAGTTACGTTACCTAACCATTCAATCCTTGGGTTTGCCCTGAGCTACTTATGTCATCACTTGCGCCGTGAAAAGAGAAATTTTAAAATCAAACAGCAATCAGAAATGGCAAAAACTCCGCCCAGAATAGTTAGGCTCTCGATGAAACCAGACAATGCGGATCATTCTGAACATTTAATCGTATCTTCGAGTCTTTAAGGTAGAAGCATATTTTGTCTCCAAATGAATTTGTAGAAAGTCCATCCCAACACTTCGTTCAAATGAAATAAATATTTTCACAGGGAAATTAGTATTCTGTGTCAAACTATCATATGTTCTTTAAATCCATTGAACATGTTAGCTATTGTATAAACATCCGAGAGAAGAATATAACTATTTTTCTAATTTTTTTGAAGAATTTGACTAGGTTGAATCAAAATTAATCTATCCGATTTTCTTGCTCGAGTCTTCTTAATTATCTTATAAATTGTAATATATTTTGAGTTCCACATTCTAACGCTATATTTTACTGAATCTCCATCTATCAGGCTCATTTTTTGTCAATTCTCAGTTAGTAAAAGAGGGAACCAACTATTTTTAGTACAGTAGATTTTCGCCCCACACGATTTCTTGTTTTTCCATACTAGTTGATTTTGCTTGTTTTTCCATAAATACTGGGGTAAATCAACGGGACCTTCGGTTAAAAGCAATACATTTTTAAACTTGTTTGATTTTCTTCGATTGTAATTGCGTTGACTAATCTTGAGACGAGGATGAAAATTGTGTTTAGCATTCATTTTTCTCAACCGTGACCCATTGAAAGGAATGGAAAACACGATTCTCCTTGACTAGCCATTAGACACTAGCTTTAGACGTTTGCGACAAGTTTTGCCTGCACGAAGATGTCAAATATGCGGTGTTTGGTATTGAACGCCACAGCATTTTGTCATTGTTATTGGCAGGCAGGGATATAAAGCACGTTTCATTTTCTAGTGTTCTTTGCAATGAAGATACAACAACAGATCTTTTATCATTAACTTCAGAAATCGTTTTCAATGTTTTGTTCATAATAGATTATTTCATTTCATTTGATGCAGAAGATGTAATGTGCTCCTGTCAACATCTTACTAAAAAGTATTATTAAGTTTTAAGTGTGAGGCATATTTGCATGAGGGTTGCATTTAGATAGAATAACTTTCAACAGTAATTAAGTTGCTGCCAACAAGTTTTTACTCCTACTGTCTGAGTTCTATTAATTTGGGAAATCTGTTTTTTACTTATTCCATGGTTATACAAATAAACAAATTTCAACTTCATAAACAAATGTTTTTTAATCAAAACTCCAAATTTTCGTTCCCTTTACTGTTTTTGATATTTACACTATGTTGATTCAAAATTATCCATATCGGTTTTAAGGGGATAATTGATGTCAATCAAAAGTAGCAACTTCAAATTTAGTCACGTGATACTTTAAAAGTTTTAACTTAAAACGAAGTTCATGAAATGTAGCTATTACATAACGATGATTAAACATTGCCCTATAACTGTCTACCCTGTGCTTTTCGAAAAATTATAGTAAGTTATTTTTCCAAAACGGAATATATTTATATATGAATGAAATGTCGTATTTGTCTTTGCGCTATCTGGATAAATTCCTTTCTCAGTGTTTATGCGTAGCAAACAAGTATTTCAAAAATGTGATTTCATTAACTTTCCGTCTATCATGTGACGCTCTCATGCGTAATATATTGAATTTGTAAGAATAAATCTACTTTACAATTTCAAATATTCGTATTTGCTTTCGGCAAATACACAATCATTTTTTATTTTATTGTTTAAGTTGTCTGCTTTTTTAAGCACGAAAATTTGAGCCTTTTTAAACCTTAATTTTATTATTTTTAAAATTTCATTAGCTGTGAAAAAATCAATTTTGAATTTTACATTAGCTTTAATTGCTTTACAAAAAATTAGGTTTTAAGGGACTCAATGAGATTAATATAGTTATCAGTTACAGGGGATCTTCTCTGCTCCATGATCGACCTTAAAATTCTATTGAATTAAATGATTCAGAGGTTATGGAAACAAAACAATTGTTTATTAAAAAACTGTTTGATATTCGAATAAGCGCATTACTTGCAGAATATACCAAAGATGAAAAGTACTTAAAGAAAGTTGGTTTCTACTCTTGAATTATTGATTATGCTAATGGACATTTCTTAGTTTCTAAAATTTGGTTTTTTAGAAGCTGTGTATACTATGCAGTTGTGCTGCAATTTGTAGTTCTGATGCGTTCCTGGGATTGGAAATCCAAAGATTCAGTGAACAGATTTTCAGAAACATCAGAACTTGCTTGTTTACAGAAAGATATCGATAATTTCGTAAAGAAAATTGACACTTGCATCGAAATAATTACTAATGACTTTACGCAACTGTATGCAAAGCTTGATAATGTTGAAAGAACTGCACTTCGGGCATCTGTTCAGGTATGCATTATAAGTTAACTGAAATTTGTTCCTAATTTGATTAAAATTTATAGAATTGGACATGTACATTAAAAAAAAATACAAAATTCCTGATTTTGTTAAGTATTTTCTCTAAGTACATGAAAATTTCAATTCAATATCTGATTTATCTAAAACCTTTGAAATTATTCCCAAACTTGACGTTCAGATAATATGGCAGTGTAAGGCCCATGGCGGCAACTGCTAATCTCAATTATTTCATTTAGGGAAGTGTCTCAAAATTGATATTCTAAAGTCGCGTCTTAACTGGTGGGGAATTTTCCTAGTACAACAGCAATTTCAAAAACGCGCATTTACTAATTGTAGTCGGGAGGAGATGAGCACCTACTTCCACTTTTGTTAACGCATTAATTCACACAGTTGTTAACACTATAATAGCATATGTTTTTTGGACCACTTTCCTTATGTAAATAGACCACTGAAATTTAAGGTGCAAATGAAAGAGGAAACCATTCTCTGTCCAGTGGTGGTTTCAGATTTTAGATATTTATACGCGTTTAAAATTTTTTTGGATCCATAATGTTTACGTAAAATTTAAATTCATTTTTTGACGTTCACAAAGTTTTCCTAATGATCAGTTTAATGCGAGTTTTCAAATCAAACAGCAGCTGCTTATTCTGTTTTAAGAACAGTAACATAAGTATATTATTTTTTCTTTTTCTTTTGAATGGATAACTTCAGTGTCTAATTGAATATCAATATCTGACAAGGTTTTTGATTTAGTGCATCAGTATTAGCTTGATCAAAAATATTTCAATGAACTGGTCTATTCCACATTTCTGCCAGTGAAACAATATCAATTATGCCTTTAAGGTTTAGAATTTGTATTGTTGTATAGTTTGATCATTATCTATAACATTACAAAGCACTTCAACTTCAATTGACCTTGTCTGGAAATGACCAGCTTTTGATTCAAACACTGTTTGCATTTTACAAGCAAACAATTTAGCTGCGTGTTATTTATAATTTTTATCAAATTTCTCAGATTACTTGGATGCATACCGCTAAAATTGTTGAAAATTTCGCCACTCTTCACCATTGCCTTAATGCACACTAGTGTAACATATGGCTTTCATTGGAATATTTTGAACAATAATTTACTTTGGCCTAGTTATGCTGTCATTCCTTTGTCTGTTGTACCAACACCTGTTGTTGTCGGCAATTCGTTTATGTTGAAAATTTAGCGCGGCTATTTCAGAAAAGAAAGCTGAGTACTCTATCATTCCCATACATCCATAAAAATGTTATTCCGGTGAACAGGTTATACTGTTTAATAGCTTTATTAACATTTCCTATATTTCCCGTTTACATTGCATATATTTACAAATTTGCAAGAATATACAATATTACATATTTAATGTATATACATATTTACAAAGTTTAATAAACATATACAATAAGACAAGTAGAAAACAAAGCTACGGCACTAGTCATAAAAATTAAAATAAAAAAAATAAACAAAAAAGTTTTAAAATAAATACGACTTAAACTTAGAAGTTTCGCCACACGTTTAGTTTCTTATTATAACCAAAGATGTATTGATCAGCTTGTAAATCTTCTCTTAGTAATTGTTTAAATTTCCTTATAGTTATAGAGAATCGAGATTTGTATTTAGCTTGATTATGATTATAAATTTATCATTTTGTCTTTCATTTAGCTCAACACAGAGATTTGTAAGTAAACCTAGTTACAGCCCCTTCTTGATTTTGTTAATGAGCTATTATTAGCAGAGGAATGAGTCTATCGATTCAAATGGATAATACCAGCTATAAAATTGCAAGCAAATCGTGAAGAGCATCTGTATTTAGAAATGCTAATTCTATTTTTGAATCACTTTAAATACGAAGCCAATGTATCAAGAGGTCGAGGTGGGCAGCTCATTTTGAGATAATTACCAATGATATCATTTCAAAGCCTTGTCTGGCCAGATCTAATTTTTTTCGAGCAACCTTTTTGTTAACAACAACATATCTAAGCGTTCAAAATTTAGCGTTTCCACGAGTATTTGTTTCATTTGAAACGTTGCGCATAAAAAATTACTGTATAATTCAAAATTTCTAAAAATGTTTGCGGCTATTTTTAAAATATGTTCTAAAGAACTATTAAATGTAGCACCTTCTGACGATTCGATTTTCCTTAAAGCACATGATGATAATGTCAATTGCTGATAAACTATAATTGAATCTCGCTCTATTAATACTATATTGATTTTATAAATATCACATGTCTTTTGTTGCATCTGTTACACATAAATAGCACATATGTTTTATACACAATAAATTCTAATGCAATAAAACTTCTCACAATTTCGATAATCTGTCCATACAAAGCGTATTTGTCTTTAATTTTTTAAATTTACAATATCAATTGGGTATAAATTTCTATTTCTTCATTAAATAATGCACGTTGGACTGTAGTGCAATTTTACAATATTCAGAAAGCGTTAGTTTCTCTCATCTCTTCATGCTGGCTTTATTTCAATCACAAATTCGCTGTTACTTAACGTTTATTCATCGTTTGATTCACATTTGTACATCAGTTATTGTAGAATGCTATACTTGTGGTAGAAGCACGTGCAACACTCAGCAAGCATTCAATCTTTAGAAATATTAAAACAACCGATGAAACTACTAGTTATTATGTACTTCTATCTATTGAGAAAACAAGAGCATGTTCATTTCATAGGTAACAAGTATTCAGAGAACAATTTAATTCCAAACTTCTTATAGAATCAGGCCTCCGGCCGAAGCGATGAACCATTTCCAACACCTAATTCTCAGCTCATTTTACACTAGAGAAAATACAATAATTATAGCTAAATGCAAACCGCGCTTCCTAACTGTACTCATCCTTATACCTAATACCTACTATCACTTAGACCAAAGGAGTCAAAC
>CABFPE010000084.1:854697-865129 GCA_900660155.1 Hofstenia miamia
TCCTGCAAATACTGTTGTTTGAATTCTTTTACCTTCAAACCTAATTCTCGTCGTTCATCAAGGGAATATTTTTCATAACATCCTTTATCTCCAAATATACGTGCCATGTTATCGCTTCGACGTCTTCTCCTTTTTAAATTGTTTGTATCATAATGTGAAAAACGACAGAAAATAGCAAAGACATGGCGTCGAATCTTGCAATGTTTGTATCATAATGTGAAAAACGACAGAAAATAGCAAAGACATGGCGTCGAATCTTGCAATGCAATGGCGTCATTAAAATCAAAACATTAGAATTTCCCGTGTTTAAGTTTCGATTTTTTGTGATTTGAAAATCTCTAGATTAATACATAGGGGGGGTTGGAGATACTGCGATGTCTGATTTTTAAATTACGCAAACAAAATTCGGTACACTAGAGAGCGAAAAGATACTGCGATGTCTGATTTTTAAATTACGCAAACAAAAGGGATTCCTCGTACGAGCGACCAATCAAAATACAAATAAATTTTAAATCATTAGTTGTACATTGACTATCATCAAATATCATTAAATCGACACAAATTGTCATTTTACAACTTAGATGCAAACATAATACATTATACTTTATACCACTTGAACTAAATTTCACCGCAAAATATAAATGTAACTGTTATATCACAACTGAAAATAATAGCGGATTTAATTATAACAGCTAATTGAAATTATCGATGCATAAATGTTTTACTCGTACACGCCGGATTCCGGTAGTTTCAATGAACTTCCCCGTAACCACCGAATGCTCGTAATTAGCTTACGAACATCATTATCATTAGTAACTTTAAAACTAGTTATATATTGCAAAATAGATGTTGAGACGAGTTGCAATTCTCAAACATTTGCAAATTATGGAAAATGGAAAAAAAATTAAATTATTACATTTATAAACTACAATTTTTAAATAGCCTCTTCTAGTCCTACATATTAATGTTTAGCTCATCCTCTTGAAAACACTAGTGCTTAATCAAATTGTTTTGGGTAGAATTATATCTAATGATAAATGAACTGTTAATTATATTTTGACTTAAAAACATTTATGAATTTAATTCAGTTGGCCGTTGTTAATAAACCTCATGTAAGTGCGAGTTTAAGCTTTCAAAGGCAAATTGCTAGTATCTTTTCTATAAAAGGGTTGTTAATTTTATAACATATTCTTTATGCATTTTATTATTACACGTGGCCGACAGTAATTTACAAATACCCTGGTTAAATACGGGTACCCCTGCGTAGTGTCTGTACATGCACATCCCTAATAGCATTAAAAATGCTATCCTTTTCATTTCAGGCCTTTAGTATTTTGAAAGACACTGGAATGTGTGCTGGTTGCTTCTACAGGAAGTTCTTCCTTAAGTTTGAGATTGTTTTTCTCAGCTTTTTTATAATGGTGATGAGCACTCTCCAACTTGCTGGATTTGGAAGATCGTTTTTTCTGTGGCACTGTACTGCCAATGCACATTTACCCCTAATCTCTGGTAAAATAAAAAGTGAAAGTTTAGTTTATATTAATAGTTTATGGTCATGAATGTTATGGACCTTATCATTGTGTTATAATTGTAGGATATTCTCTTGTCGTTAGATGAACCCTTTATTCCACGGTGAATAATTCAAACAAATCAACAAGATTTTGAGCGATTGAATTGTAACTATGTTAGAGCTGCAATTTGACTAATTATGAGCTCACACTGAATATAACTTCCAACCAGTGACTATGTTTACTTATCAGGAAATGGCTAGTGTTAATCATCATTTGATTTGAGAAAGTTCGAAGACTTCAAATAATGCTAATAAGCGATTTTCGACATTACATTCTGTAGAAGAGACATTTTGTTATTAATATTTTTCTGTTTCTCATGTCTAGTTTTTTATTAACAAGAAGTGACGCCATTAAATTCTTATTAGAGAATTTGTTAGAAGAGTATCGAAATCATTGCTGATCGCAGGTATGGCAGAATTTTAGTGCACCATCGCTTAGTAGTCTCATGTAAGAAATGTGACAGCGTTCTCTCCAACGATTCCAAACAAACGGCACAAAATCACTGGCAAATCATATCATAGTTTGCAAGAAAGAGTTTTTACAAAGCATTCTTTGGCGCCAATCACATTTTATGTTACAGCAAGTTAAGCCAAAGAAAAGTCTCCAAATTTCAATGCTATTTAGTGGCTGAAAAGATTACAAAGTGCAGAGCTTGTGAATTGCGCCCCTTTAAAATCATTAAAGATCGTGGTTCTTCTTCAAGCCTATTGCTATTGTACAAAAATGTGACCTTACTGAATTCTTGTGTGACTCACGTACAATACCTTGAAATGCAAAAGCAAAGGCTAAAAATGTCGTAATGAATAGTATGCAGAACTGAAATCATTGAAATATGTTGCACTAACTCTTGATTTTGGACTAAAAATAACCCTTAATAACAAGAAATCCGAGATATAATTTTAGAGGACTTGGTTTGTACTAGTTCCGCGAAAACCGAGATTTAGGAAAGCGTAACTTTTGTGCAAGCAATCTGATGGTTGTTATGAAAGAAGTTGTTTTGAAAATATTGAAAATAAACTCTTCTGGAAGAAAAAATTAATCATGTTTTCTTATGTCTTACAGTATTTTTCTTTCAATAACTGAATTAAACAAATACTAAACTTAACTTTACTTACGGTGCCATCAATGACTTCGTCATCTAAATTTTTGAATTAGAAAACCCCATTATGATGGATGCATACAACAACTTAAAGTACAACAGAAACAGGGAGTTGTCATTTTAACATCATCTAATTTTACTTGAAAGATTACCGGACAACTTATTTAAAATATCACCCATTGAGGGCACCACACATAAACATATCTATGTTGACCTCTACATGGATTGTTTGTAGGTCAATATCATGGAGCTATGTATAGTAGCTCTATGGTCAATGCCATGCGCTGCGCTGTAGTATTTCATTATTTTTACTACGCGATAGAAAATATTTACGCTATGCTTGAATCCGAGAGAATTTCCATCCGTCCGACTTGTGAATGAAATTTTCAATGTTAACTTTGTAGCCTGTGCGTAGATTTCAGTCCGATTTAGAATTTATCAGACTTAGAATTGTCTGACTTAAAAATAATTTTTTGTGTGTGTACATATTGGAGTTTTTCTGCTCTTTATTAATAGTATGAGTTACGCGAAAATCAGAATTAGTCACATCCGACTTAGGCGGGGTTGCCATTATTTGTCACGGCCTTAATTTGCAATTCATTACGGTATTGCGGAATGAAATGGCGAATAATAATTAACAACATGAAATTGATAAATAGCGGTTTTCTAATGTATCCTTTGATCCCAATAATTTTGATATTCTTAATTTTGGGAATCGCGAAGATATTGTGCAAACCTAGAACACTCTTCCAACTATCCAAATGTTTGTTAATGATTCTTTCATCCTCTACTTCTTGTATGCTGCATCTATGCTATTGAATGGAACAAGACAACAACTATCAGCTGAAATTGTAGATTGGCAATTGTTTCTTTAGGGACAATTTGATAAAAACAATAGCTTTTTTTAGTATTTATGTTTATTAGATTGAAGTGAATCAATTTTTATAATTATATCTTCGGGCCAGTTTCATGTACCCTCTGTCATAAAAGTTTGCGTGCATCGATTTTAAATTATTACGCTGATGTGAAAACGGATTTCTAGTAGTAATATATAGTGATTCCGTAGTTACTATACATAGAATAGTAATATATGTTTGTGATTGGCTGCTGTTATTTTTGGTTTCTAGCAATGTATAAATTAGGGAAGTAAGATTGTTAAAAGTCACTTGCACAAAAAATGAATAGAAATAGAGAGAATGAACTTTCTGAACGTGATAGACTAGATATATTATTTCGCTACCAGCGAAAAAAGGATAAATCTGCTGATGAAACACTACAAGATCCTATGCGATAGGACGAAATTATCCATTCTCAATGTATCGGAAATATCAATATTGAGGTGATGTGCGATCTGCCCGAAGGTCTGCCCGACCCAGTAAAGTTAATGACTGTGTCTTTCAAAATGAAATGGAGCAATTAATTCGAAATGACCATTGCCACAACAGTTCTCGTCGCCGATTAGGCAGATTACTTAGGCCTAATTACTCTCATGATCTGGTGAACAGAACAAGGAAAACTATGAAAATGAAGTTATGGAAGACAATTTCACGACCTCTATTATCTGCCCAGAATATTGAATGACAAGCTGATTTTGTCAGAAACAATCCACATTATTCAAGGTTGACAGCTTATCTGGATGAAAAATGGTGGTATTGTTTTCGGTAAAAGAAACACGGGTACCATTATTTGAACACCCACCATAACATTCTCCAAAGTTGATGTTCGTGGCTGTTATCAGTCCAGCTGCTGAGGATGCTAAAGTGGGATTGTGGCCAGTTGCTGAACTAAGATTCTATCAACGCAACAGTCGCTATCACCGTCGTGGCGATGCATACTGGATGAATGTTTCCCATGATGGCCCATTTTTCTGCCGACTTTTAGATGAACAAATTCTGTCAGAATGCGAACGTTTATGTATTGATACCATACAATTTGATAATGCGGCACCTCATGTTGTCGAAAATGCTGAAGCATCACTGACAGCTGTAATGGCCCGCCATCCCACTATTCGTGTCCTGAGGCAACACCCCAAAGCCCTGATGTAAACCCTTTGGACTAGGGACTCTTCCGTCTTATCGCTGACCGTGTGGAATTATAAGATCCAACCAATCGAGACAGTCTACACAACGCAGTCATAGATGTTTGGAACCGTTTGCGTTGGAGAGACATAATGAAGTTTGTGACTGGCCAAAATGATGTGCGCAGACAGATTGCACAACAATTAGGTAGAAATAGATTTGTCATAATTTTGAACATTGTTGACATTAAAATATAATGTAATATTTTTGGAAAAACTATTTTATTCTTTATATTTTATGCATGTTGACTTTTAGGACAGAGGGTAGTAAGTTTTCCGATCGGGTTCGAGTAGTGAATATTCTGATCGGTTTTATGATAAACTCATATTGTCATTCTCTACTCTAAACTCGGATTTATTCAGAGCTATAGTTTAGAATGCACCTATGCTATTCAGAGCCTGTATAAACGTTAAAATATTGTATTCAGCACTTCTATGATAGCTTAAAGTTTCTATGTTAATTAAATACTGGTCGAATAATCACTATTAGCCGAGAATACGCCGGCTCCGATGAATACTTGGAGGCGAAGAAATACTGGTATTTAGAAAAGCTTGAAGTAATACTGTTAATTTGACTTAAGTTCCTTTTAAATTAGCGTGAGGCCTCCTGTTAACAGGTCTTTCAATTTTAACTACTAAAACCCATCAACTAAAAATTATCTTTATCAAAATTTTCAGCACATAATATCAAGCCCAATTTCCCCATGAAATTTCCGCCCAAACACAGCCCATTTCTATCTCTTCTAACAACAGCTGAGTACAGAAAGTAGACATTTTCAAATATATGCGGATCAATGATATCAAAAACTCTTTTATTTTCTTGGCTACGCCACTGTCTATCAGTAAATTCGTAGTTTTGTATAAGTAAAAAACAAGTTATTGGATTCAAAAACAAATTTTCAAACTGCAAGACGAAAACAAACGCAAACTAATGTGGAACTAATGTGATCATTGTCTCACACTATCATGGCATATATACATTTAAAGATAAGTGTTATGCATAACATAAATATGGAATGCTACTTAAATTTTAGGGACGGGTAGACCAGAGTCCCTTGATGAAACTAGTCATGAAAATAGGTTTGTGTATGCGTGCAACACCATTCTTTTTTATTTTTAAAGGTAGTTAAAATGATATAAAATGATATTTCCTTGTGCTTAGTACTCACTTTCCATTAAAGAACAGCAGCCTCATCGTTGATATTTCCTAAGATTTTGGAAAATTAAAACTAAAATTTTTCTGTATTTTTAGTAAAATTCGCTTCCTGTTCTTGCTAGAATGAATTCGTATAAACCCCAACCTCGCTCACAATATGATGCAGACGCTTGTTTAATAAAAATTTTCATCGTAATTTTCATCAAGAGCTTCTGAACATGACCCACCAGTCGTGTCCAGGCATCATTTTAGCAGCTTCTTCAGCAACAAGTTTTCCACAAATTCAAATTTTCAATTTGCAAACACTGTATTCGGTGGCTTTAGTTTGGCTTGAAAATCCCACGTCTAAGAAAAGCATAGAAAACATTGTAAACCTCCATCATTACATCAGCATTTTTCACCTGTCTATAATCTTGAAGCTAATAGATAAACAGCAAATCTAACACTGTTAAAGGGAGTGTAACTTTGTAATCTTTTCTTAAAAGCTTATACAATCGATTACTTTTATGTACTGTGTTGTTAGTTCTATATTGTTTTTGATGTCTTCAAGTCCGTATATCTTGTAGTACTCCTTGGCTACGAAAGTGATATCGCTATGTACAATTTTGAGAAGCTTAAGAATGATTTTTATTTATTGCATAAATTTCTTTGCATTTCCGCAAATAGTTTCATCGAAAATCAATTGACTTCAAATTTATGTATGCAATTGGTGTCTTCTTGTATACAGCGGCTTCTGGCCACCTTTTAACCCCCTTTTCCAGTGCTTTTAGACAGCTAGAAACACATAATTGTAAAATGTATAGCAAATCTCCTTTCTGCTCTTTGTAAAAGCTGAAGTGATGATAACTGAGAAAATATTGCCAGAATTATTTCATGATTTCGCACGTAATTCTCTATATCATAGGCGTTCTGATATGTATGCAAAAATAAGCAAGTTTTCAAATATTTTGTTTGCCCACTTGTATCGATTCAATCCAAGAAATATGATGCTAAACAATGATTTTCGGTTTCTGCGGTAATCAATTAGCATGTTTGGAGTTAGTTATTTACACTTTAGATTTGATTGACAAGAAATTACTACTACCTACTACCTGGGTGACCGCACATTGTTCGTTGTTGGGGTTTAGGCAAACACTATTTTCCAAATGCGAATAATTTGGGCGCATTTAATCTCCTGGTAAAAGTTTGATAAGCTATCTGTTGATAATGTATTGATAAGCAATATTCTTTGATGTTAGCAAAGTATTGACATTGATTAAATACAAAATTTTATTGGATTCTTGTTGTTCAAATTTCCATTTATGTAGTAGCCAAATATTATCAAGTAAAATATCAATTAAATTCTTACTATAAACGGAATTTATAACAAAATGGATAAAACAAGAAAGCAGAGCAAAGACTTTTCAAAGGAAGAAATTCAAATCATTGTTAATGAAATCGTTAACAATATCGAACTGCTTACCATTCAAATACGATAACACAAAAATTTATATTTGATATTTATCAAAAAATCACGACATAGTAAATTCTGTTGGAGATAATGAGAGGAGCACAGATGCGATCACAGATAAGTGGCAGACTAGGAAAAACGTAAAAAAATAAAGTAAATAGTTTTATAAATGCTGAAATGAAGTCAATGGCTCGAACAGAGCGAGGTGAAAATGAAGCACAAAAGCACATTTTCGAACGGTGTACCGTGTTATTCCTTTTGAATTTTTGGAATTTCTGGAGGATTTGGTTCTCAAAAAGAAAATGAGGCAGTAAAATATCAACATGAAGAACTTTGTAATTTCTAAGACTACGCCAATATCATCAAAAAGCGAAAAATTTAACAATGTTGGTATCTGATATTGAATTGATTTATACAAAAAGCGTTGACTCATATCAAAACTAACACAGATATTAAGCACTGTTAGAGTTTAACTGATGCTTCTATCATTTGTGCTATCAGTGAGATAATGTGCTCTCACTATCAAGTCACTAACAGCAGATAGCTACCATTACGAAAAAGCGCGCATTCATTGTGATATTATTATCAAACCTGTATCAACAACTATATGCAGTTACCCCAATGTGTGATGGGTAATTTATTCGACTCAGTACAAGGTCTGTACTATCACTGTAAATGTACCTTGCCAATTTTAAAGCAATCAAGCTGCACGATAGCACTATGTAAAATCCATTGAGCATGGTATTTCCAAACATTTTAACATTTATTGCTCATCATGCTCTTGTGCAAGTGCCCACATAACTGTATGTGATGGGCAAAGAGATTTTTACCCATTTGGCACCGGTATCAGCAAACCTTACTGCAAATCCAACATCGCAAAGTTGAAGTTCGCTGTTCAAAGAAAGCTGCATTCTAAGTTAAGTTACAATTGTAAACCCATAATTTATTATATTTCCCTTGACTGTTTAAGGAAGGTTCCGGCAGCTTCTATCGATTGTGCTCTGTTTTCCAAGTAAATTTGATAAGATCTTGATGAATATTTTTCGAAATAGAATCAGATGTAATTTCCTGAACAATAAGTATCCATTATTGACAGCAATGTCGATTAAATTGAAAATCAACAGTAGTGGCAATCGAATTATTTTTCTTTTCGCCTTCATATCCACTCATTCCGTGTTAGCATTACAGTCCAAAATCATCAATGAGTTCAATCACTTGTTGATTCTGCTTTGTCTTTTCCTCAATTTGAAGAACTTAAAAGTACTTCCTTTTGTTGGATTTATACTATTCGTAATTATATGGGCGTCAAATAATAATACACTACTAAATTGTACAATTTTGTATGAAAAATAAGCAGGATTTCCCAGCGATATGTGGACATTGTTCCTATTAATGTCAGATCATTTTGCAAAAAGTCTACAGCCAGATGGCATGACTTATAAAAATTGTCAGTTACAACATCTTGCGGAATAAAAACGAAATTAATAGTTTTAAAACTACGTCCGACCCCAAATGTTTTCACCTCCAGCTCTTCCAAATAAGTTTTTTTGCCATTACAACAGCAGTTTTCAACGTTAACCTATAAGCTTCTCATCCACTGTTAGTACTTTTGATAGTTATGTAATGTTTGTAGGCATTAATTAAGCAGATTAAAGGTTTCTGAAATGCCGGCAAGTCTATTCGTTGCTTTCCTTAGCTCCCTTGTATAAAAGTTATCAAATTATATAGTATACAAAATAAACTTAAATATATTTACAGAAATAACGCACTTATAAAACGACTTTACATGGAAAGAATACACATATCATTTAGCGATGAAAAATTTCATTTATTCAACCCAGCATATAATTCAAAATAGCTACCAGAAAAGCTTTCAGTTCCTTGTCATGTAGTTTGGAACTGGGAGAAGTATGTGGATGAATATTTGGAATTTTTCAATTAGTATTTATAGCATTTATAGGGAACCATTGTTGCGCCGTCTACCACTACCAAATGGATTTTTGTGTACAATGTACCATTTGGGTTTTCATAATCATCTAATAGATGTATTTTTTGTTCAACATTATCGACTTCAGACTTCATATTTTTTATTTCAGAAGCATTTTCCATATCTCCATGGTCTTCCCAAATTTGATCTGGTAATGGCCCAGTCTTCATCATTTCCCACGGCTAGATCACTACCTTCATCTTCGGTATTGATAAGCTTGCTTAAAGAAATTGATTGGCTGCGAAAAGTCTTTGACATATTAGACGAGAGGACATTAGGCCGATTTTTCCTGAATTTTGATATTTAATTTATATCTGTAATAATAGATACTATGAAACATGCAAAACCCTAATAGCAACAGTGGGTATTCCCATTACTAAACATGAAACAGCATAAAACTTTGATGCATAAACCAACATCACATTTAATACAAGAAGTGTGCACAAAAGTGCGAAGTAATCCAATGATCTTTGTTTATCAAAATCCACAAATTCGTGCACTTTGAACACTCCAGCAGTACGAATTTTTAGGTTAGCCACCTGAACTGGGTAATGCTTCATATTTGTGCTACCTATGCCTTATTAATGATTATATATGTAAATATTTCAAAAATTTTTAATCACTTTAAAAGTTTTTCAAAATTTGCTGAGCAGCCATTTTCATCACCTGTTTGAAATGTTTTAATATATAGCTAATTATTTTCAATACTATTAGTCACTAATGTCTATAAAATAATAAATTTTGAAGGCATTAATTATACAGGGTGAGCAAAAAGTAACTGTGCACCAAATTATAATGCTGAAAAATATGTTATCATTACATACAAAAGGTGCAGGAAATGTGAATAAATAGAAAATGTGAATAAGCTAAATGTTGCTAACAAACAAACAAACAAACTCAGCGTCATCTATAGAAGGTGTTGCATATGCCCACCATTGACGTTTTTGCACAACTCAATCCGCCTCAGCATGTTAGTGAACACTTTATCCAAAGTATCTGGAGATAACTGTAATATCTGCTGAGTAATAGCGTTCTTGAGCTCGTCGATTGACTGTGGATTGGACGCATACACCCAGCCCTTGAGAGCACCCC
>CABFPE010000084.1:985017-999559 GCA_900660155.1 Hofstenia miamia
ATATATATATATATATATATAGCTAATATGAAATGTGATAGCACTAAAACATTGAAAGTGATCAAAATCACTAAATTCTTGCAAAAAATTGCAGCTTTACAGTCACAATGAACAAGCAACTAATTTTCGCCTTGATCTAACTGAATTTTATACATTGTAGCTATTTGATAGTCTAATTAAAATTTATGTCAATGAAAACTAATTTTGGAAATTCGCGAGTTTTCATTCAATTTGTCAATGAGAAATATATAATAATTAAATAAATTTGTAAATTTGTCCTAAAAAATTAAAACTTTGATTTTACGATATTTGCAAATAAATGAAAGACACTGAATTTCTGCAACTGCAGTGTTGTACTTTTTACTCAAAGATTTTTTTGTAGCCGCTTTAGTATTTCCCAGGGTTTTGAATAAAACTATATCTTGGGAATGACTAGTTTTTCTTATCTTAAAATATTTGGAATTTTCCTATTTAATGCAAACAGAGATCAATGAAATTCGAGTATTTTTTCAAAATCGAGTGAGTTTACCATATTAAATTATAAGCATAAAATGTGTAAGATTATTAATATTTAAAATAGTTATAACACCAGATAATAAAATTGTGTAATATTATTATTGCAAATAGTAAGACGATAATTTTTAAATATGTAGAAAAATTGCTGACATCATATCAGAGATGCAAGTAAGCTGTTCTGGAGGGAACTAGGTAATTTATAATAATGCCTATTCTAGGATTGGAGGGAAATGAATAATTTCATATAATTAATGCATAATGGAAAATCCCCTTTGGAGTAACAGTTGTGGATAATTTGATAATTGCAATTTAAAGGATAACAACCCGGATTCATCTTGTTAATCCCCCTCTGTAGTTTTTTGAGAATATTAAAATAGTTGAATTTTTATTACATTGCATGAATTTATTTCTGAAAGAAATTTGCAGAACCTTGATCCACACATGTTGTTATTTCCAAAATTCCCTGGCAACATAAATTGCACGAAAAAATATTTGCAACGCAATAAAAAATGAATGGGAAATGTGAATTTCAAATATTGACACTGGTTATACTCAAGAGCTGTATCAAAAGACAATAAATAGTCTCCAAATCCAAAATGAAGAATTGCGTGAAACTTGATGAAACTTCTTCACAATAAGAGAATTTTTAAATGTTAACTAAATAATACTATCTCTTCCCAATAATCTAAACCTAGGATATCGTAACTTTGATTATCTGACAAATCAGTGTAAATAGAAATCTAAGTGTTGTTCAAGTTGAAGAGAAAATACTAACAACATTTATTTGAGAGTTAAATTGTGCTAGCTTTTCGCCTTGAAGTGAGAAATATTGAAAGCCAAGCACAATTTCAAAATTTTAATGTCAAAATGAACTTAATAATAACTTCATCAGAAATTACCTAATTTTTGCATGATTATTTTTTTTCATTAACTTAGGAGGCAAGAATACCGTCCTAGATTGTCAAAACTCATTTTAACCAAACGTTCTAGTATTCATTTTGAAACAAATTATATAGATAATAGATAGTGCACTGCAAAATCAAGAAATGTAATTTATTCTAAAGAGTAAAACAATGCAGATGTAAACATTTGAACTCTTGTAAGCTTTTGAAAACAATTTCTCAAATTCTATAAATTGGTTTGTTATAATTCATATGGAATGTATGCATTCTCTTCTTTAAGTTTGGTTCCTTCATACTATGTAAGTTGATTCCATGATGCTTGTTTGAAAATTTTCATTTGGCTTCTTTAAAACTTTACATGTACATTTCATGTCACATATCTTTGGGTGATCGGAGATGGTGGACTGATATATGTCCTCTCGATTTGTTGTTTCCTGGGGTTTTTCCACAATTGCAAGCAATCCATGTTTCTATTTTAAACCTTATTAAACTTTTTATATATATATTTTAAATATAAATGCTCTAATATAATTGATTGCATGCCTCGATGTTTAATGTTAAATATATTATTGTACAAATAATCACTTATTGTTATTAGCATCTTTACTTTTTTCTAACTAGTCTTCTAGTTTTTCTTTTACAATTTTATCCACTGTATATGTTGGATAGTCATTGCGCCATAATATATCCTTTATTTTCATGGTAGATTTAAGAAGTACTTTAGAGTTATCATCAATCATAAGACTCTGATGTATCAGAGATATTCAAAAATTTGGCTCGAACCGCTGCTTTAATTTTAGCGCTTCACCATTTGCAAAAAATGAGAGGCTTAGCCTCCCCGACACCCGCAGATTTAACTGAACTGCTGCTCAAAATTTGGCAAAAATATAGGGCAAACTTATTTCTCTTAAACATAAAATGGTTTTTCTGTCTGCATTTAAAGTGTGAAATGCTAACTGTATATTAATTACCATGCTATTGTCAGACAACAGAATACAAATTAGCCAAATCAAGTAATATAAAAAATTATCGAATGAAAGCTAAAGGCAAACTAAAAATGCTTGCGCCACCTTTAGTACATCATTTCTTATTTCATATGATATTTGGAGCAGATTTCATTTGATACAAAAAACTATCATTTATTACTTACATTTTTTAACATTATTTAGTAGTTGCTCTAATGCTCCATTCAGCCAGGTTTACACCTAATATATTTTTGTATTTCTCACTTAATTATGCAGGAGTAACAGCTTTTGAAATTGTGCGAGTAGGGATGAGCCTGATAAACTAGCTTTGACAGCGATAAGAAATGCAAAGTGCGATTTACATCAGGAATTAGATGGTATGTGTATGGCTCTTTATCAAACTAAAATAAGCGAAGTTTTGAGTCCAATAATATGGAAGTACCAGCAGCATATCTGGTAAAAATAACGGAGTCGCAAAGCACTTGAGGAGTTTGAATCTTGTGCATGCTTCCTGCAATGCTATATCAATGACCTCAACTAGCTGCTAGTGATGCAATCAAGAACTGTTAAGTCATGCCCAATTCCTTTGACACAACTTGTGAGATTTTCAGCGAAGCATGGTGCAATGTTTGAAAAGCTCAAGAATACGTTGGCACCTAGATCACCAGGAATTAGGGTTCTTTGTCTTACTCGTTCGATTTTCCAGGTAGATTAACTACAATAAGCAATTATGACGGGGTCTTTTAAGAGCCCTAGGATTCAGTAAAGGGTGCTACATCTGATTCTACTATGAAAGCATGCATAACTGGTGTTGAATCCCAATTCCATTTGTTTCGCAACCTCTTTGGCATTCATCTGGGAGACTAATAATTTTTCACATAGACAACTTGAGCAAGACGTTTCAATCAACCTCAATTTATTACTTGAGACGCTCCGGTGTAGCAGTTACGCCTGCTTTGATTTCCGCTGTTCAGTGGTGATTCAGCACTAATCTAATTTAGATGGTTTTAAGACAGTTATTGTTGAAGCTGGCTGTGGCGTTGATAAAGAGCAGTTTCGATCAACCTGGTTCCAACTGCTGCTTTTTTGTATTCGTATTGAATCATGGGAGACTGTCTTTGATAACTTTACTTCTTTCTACAAGGAAGATCCTGACTAAATCAGAGCACATCTTAGGCGGACGCAGGGTGGCATGGTGGAATGTCCCCGTCAGCTTTTCAAAACTGACTTTTGTTTGATTAAATCAAAAATTTAAAAGCTAAGGTCGTGAAATGCAAATTTCTTGAGATGATTGCCAATTGAGTACTGCATGTGAAAATGTCCAATAATGATTTTGATATTGTTGTTGCTAGGGCCTTTTACATTTAATCACAAGTATTACTGTATTATTCAAACTAGTACAATTTTTTTTGACGCATATAATAAATCGCAGCTTTCTTTCTAACAGTTGCCCCAGTGAGCTGCCACAGGACTGGGTAACGTTCTTATATCAGCAAAAGCATCCCTTCTAAACCTATTGTAAACTGTTGTTGCTTTAATGGAGAAAACAAAGAATTCACATCATTGTAGAACGCTCAAATATTCATGGAAAGTGTGTATGACAAATGACAGGAGGCAGCATTGAATTAAAACGTTAAAGTTTTTTTTCTAGTCAAGACCAAATGTGTGACTGTTTCTATTAGAAAAAGATGAAAATCTTCTAATTATATACCAAGTTCATGAATAGTGTCGTCATCTAAAATATACGCAGTTTATACGTCAAAATTATCAGATATTGGTGTAGAATTTGCGAGGAATGTATGTTCTATATTAACAACCAATAAACAATAATAAGGCAATAAATACAAATACAAGCAAAGGTTTGTTGCAAAATTTCGTTAGTTTAATGTTTATGAAACAAATTCTAGTCTTATATTTTGTACAAGTATATATATATANTGTTCATATAACTTCTCTATTCTCATTGATATCAATAATTGCTCTCATTAAGTATTTTGTAATACATTAGAAGTGACCTCAAAATGACAGCATTTAGTGGTTTCGGACCAAAAAATGAACTATGCTTATTTTAGTTATTATTCAACCATAACTAAGAAAGAAAATGTAATGGCAATATATACCTATATTCTACAATTTATTAGATTTATTTCTTTGACAGCGCATGAAATGTGGGCGCTACTGAACAACAAAATTATTCATCAAAATGACTGCTTCAACTTATGTGTTTGTCTCTGCAACCAAAAAGGAACGTCAACAAAAATATTGACAGAAACACCAAAAACTGTACATCATCATGATCACTACGACGGTGATAAATTTTAGTTGTTGTATTCACTTGCAAACTGTACTGACAATATTATTAAGTTTAACAGATTAATTTAGCAGTAGCCAGAATATATTTACCAATGTGTTTCCAGATTTCATTCTAATCATTTGTTGAATAACACAAAATTAAGGATTTTATAATTCTAAAATTCCCGTACAAATAACATTGCAACTGTGATGGTTTTGTGGGCTTTTGTGAAACAATGATGATTTTGAAACATTTCGATCTCCTTAGCGTTCAAAATCGTAAAATTCGTGTCATTTCACTAGCTAATAAAATTGGTAAATAGTAGCAATAATAAACAAATCTGTTAACAGATTTTAGAGATTATTTATATAATTTTTTAACCAATCTGCTAACAGGTCTTTTAAATAGATTATAAGTTGGTCGTCACTGCTAGAATTGTATTATTAAAAGCACTGAAATGAAAAGATTTTACTGATGGGCCTAGTTCATTATTTAAAAACACAAACACTATTCCATTTTAATAACTTCTTCAGGACAAATATAAAAAAGGCAGTGTTTGGAATTTTTGCAATGACATGACTGTTGTGCCAAAGGAGTAGTTCATGGTCTGGTTATGACGAAAAACCAATTTTGCTAATACTAAGGAGTTCTATGGTGCTATTGACAATGAAAGCAGTTTCAAAACATAAACAAGTTGCCCGACCCTCTGAAAATATTACAAGAATTCTATTTGGACTCAAAGGATTGCTGTGCCATGAATTAGAAATTTTACGTTTAGAAAAGCCCTAAAAATAACTTTATTGAGATAAAAACACTTACAAAGTCAAAGTAAACTATAATCGCAATTGGGTAAATTCACACAGTCGGTATTCACCCCTATGGGTGATGTAGTAATTTTAATCAATAATTTTAGCCGTGCTGGGTAAGTTATTGACAATAGTAATAAAGAGTTAAAGTATTTCTCACAAATCACTGGAAATGTACAAGTTCTCCAAGTGTTTTAGGTGACAGAAAAATTATGAAAATTCTGTTTAACATAAATTTTTATAGTAAACATGCCTAATGCTTTACATGTTCTACGTTTCATCTCAGATAACCTAAATGATTTATGTTCCAAGCAATAAATGTTTATAGAAATATATATATATATATATATATATATATGGTCAACCCTCTAGTCTGTAGTTTAAAATTACGACATATAAACGAACAAAAATCCAACTCAGTTTTTCCAAATAAATAAGTCGCCTGTCCTTTCTTTATAAGAAAGGTAGTCGTTGTCAAATTAAGGATAATTATCGCCTAATTGCTTTATTACTTGTGGTATCAAAGATCCTTGAAGGGTGCATATTTGATGCTATTTATACTATCAGAATGTCTTCAAACTTCAGGTTTAGAGCACTAAGACTCGCCAATTTACTTCCTCCATCATTTGATCTGTACAATACTTCTACTTTTAATCAACAGCTCTTACTTCTCTTTTAGAACTACTTTGACAGGTCTTAAAATGAAGATAATTCTTATTCATTCACAATTGCAGCTATTGTCTGTCATGCAGTCTTCTGAAGCCAAATCTGTCTTTTTATTTGTGAATTTGTTTCTTTCAGGCATCACTCCCTTCTATTGCTTTTTGCGATTGTAAAGCTTGAATAATAATAATATGCTATCAATAACATGTTGCACATTGGTATGGATCCATACCATAGACACAATCTCTGATAATTAGTTCTCTTACAAAGCATTGCTTATTTTAGTTCAATATATAATTTCAAATTAGAGAAAAATTAACCATTAGATGTAAATTTACAAAAATAGTATTCTAAATTTCTTCATCTGATCTATAATTGTATACTTCTGTATATTTTAAAATTCAAACAGCTTGTCATTACACAAAAACTATGCAAAATATTACTATGACATCTGAGTTATACATTTGATAACACTTCAAGTGCAATATAAGTAACTTGTATTCTATAATATATACGTTGATAAGTGTTGTAAAATATTTCAATAATTTTGCAATGAAATTTCTAAAGTTTCGTCATATTTCATTTGAATTTTACTATCAAACAATCATATCTTATAACTAGAGTAATATCATTCTCAAATTAAGCAAAGAAAATACAATTGTGCACTTAGTAAGTCATTTTTCAATTTAAAATGTAATTGTGGTTTAAAACAGAGACATTAAGATGACATTGAATAAAGGCTATACCTTCGGGGGTGGGGAGCAAGCCCCCCTCCTCCCCAAAAGAGAATAGGCAGCTTAAAATTACAAATAAAATTGTAATGCTTAACATAGCAAATGAAAATCTAATGTAAGCAAAAAATGTTGACGGCAAATTACTTGGGACAACTCATTTTTTCACAAATGATGATAACAAAAACAAAAAAAAATGTTGCTTGCTTTCTCATTATAGGTAGCCCCCAACGCTCACATTATCTGGGCTGGCTGGTACTTATAATATATTTAATAATGCTTATTTTGTTTGATATAATATTAGTGATATATTGAAAAAAATTTAATTGGAATTTCAGTGTGAATTCATGAAAAATATTACATTGTACAAGATTTTTGCGGACTGCCCTACGAAATTTGTCCCACATCTCTTATTCTACTTTCTTATATAGCTCCAGCCTCTAAGTTCTGCCCTAAATAATCTTTTCATCACTAGAAACTACAAAATACTTTGATTATTTACGGATTGGAAAATATAAATAATTTTTTCAGAGTATTCTCTAGCATTACAACAACTAAAAAAGCAAAAAATGAAATACTAACACATAGTAAAAATATGATTATTAAATAAACCTAGTTTTTGCTTAAAGAGCTTGCTACAACGGCAATAGTTTATACTGTATGCATTCTGCAGTGGGATCAAGTTCAGATAAAAAAGTTCTTACTTGTACTAAGCAAATAAATTTTCCAAAATACATTACATTTCTAAATATATCTAAATGTTACACAGTGACAACTTTTCTCACCTCATATATGCTATTTTTTCCAAATTTGTATCCATGGATACTCATTTTAGGAAATTATTGTCCCATGATAACCCTGGTGTAACTCGCTCCACCACATCGGTGACGGTGACCTCACTTCACTTCAATCTCTGATATGCTTTACTTAAGGCTTAATAACGATAGCTAAATTTAAATACTGAACCAAAAGCTGAGTTTGAGTAGCTGCAGAGATTGATATTAGACAGAGGTTGGATTAGCACACTGGTCTAAGCGGCAAGAGGCATTCAGAGAACTTATGAAATTATAGGATTAATAAATATATAGTAACAAACAAACTAATTGCCTTAATTGGTTTTTGTTTATTTTGCATTAATTTACATATAGGTTGTATTTGAGTGAATTCTTAATATATAATATTGCCATTTGGGTATTTCTCTTCTAATTATATTCTGTATTTCTATAAATTGTCCCTTTCATTTTATATATTTTTGGAAAATTCAATTGTTTTGGGTTCTCATTTTTACGCAATTTAAATATATTTTCTACAGACGAATAAGAGAAGTAAAACGTTATACTGCTATTTAGTGATTTGTGATTTTGTTTACATTGGCTCTAAATTTTATAGCTTGACTATAGATAACAAAGCAGCATATTTCAATTTGATAAGAATTAAGTATAATTTGGACTAATAAACGACTGTATCGGTATGCTTTTGTTTTAGCAGCTATTTTGCATATATGTATTGTTATAAATGAAATTTCACAAAATCTTTTTTTATCAACTAAATACTCATTGATATCACTGGAACTCAATTAATCTTCAAGATTTTACTCTTTCACTTATTTACGGTCAAAAAATTATTCATGGCCAAGATTACAATTAATCGTACATAACACATTTGATGTGTATTTTTTGATCAATGAAAATATGAAAATATCAAATATAATAATTGGTTTCCGATTCCTCACCATTAAATATTTTATTAAAATAGCTGTTTGTGCCATCAACATACAGCAGAGTAGTCAATGGGACAGAATTTTGATCACCACTATCAAAATCATGTGTTTGTACATATTTATAGAAACTATTTTTCTAAATCATTCACCGAAACTATAAAATTCATATTTTTTTATATAAAGTAATTTAGAAAAATAATATAATTTTAAAATATCAAGTAAAACAATTGCAAAAAAGTTGTTCAAGCTAACTTTCTCTAGACGAATTTCAAAGTTTACAGCACTTTATGTATTAATAATGTGGTCCTCAAAGTCATTGCACACACTTTGCACTTTTATTCTATTGAAGAACCAATTGATTGTTCATTTGGAAATCACAATTTTGAAGAATAATTTTAGACTAATGCAGTTTGATGAGGAGGAATTATTTCTGAGATTGAAAAGAAGTAACAATAGCAACAATTACGCTCTGACTTTTAAGGTGAAAGTCATTGCCTGTGATCACTAATAATAAATAGACATGGCGCTGTATTTTTGCCTTTGGAAAGCAAAATAGCACTCTTGATTGACAGTTACAGTGCTTGTAGGGAGGAGTGTAATTTTTAAAGTTTATAAAATATGCATGTATGCCCTCTGAATATATGTAGCAACATTCTAAATGGATTAAAACAATGCAATTTTGTATATTGAAGGAGTGTAATGCCCCTGTACATACTCTGTGAAGAATATGTGTTTCAGATTTTTTTTCTTATTTACATTGTTTGTTTACATTGTTTTTTAGAGTACTGCGATTCCTACAAATACCCATGAAACCCATGGGAGGAGATTTCATCTTCAACCCAACCAACAAGTTCAATATAGATCCCGATGGGTTCCACAGATCCCCACCTCTATGGATACTCCCGAGTCCCGACATACAGCATAGTTATATTCCTAAGATGATAGTTAACTAAATTTGCTTGGTCACTGTCATTATATATGATCATTGCAAAGACACTTTTTCGTTTAGTAAGCCTATGTTGGGCATGTAAGAAATGTATATCTATTCTAAATGAAATTTTTTTAATCCTTGCAATGCATTGTGTTAATTCAACAATGTAGGCCTAAAATTGGGGAAATCTCTCCGTAGCAATCCCTATGCTGGAATACCAATTTCCGCATACACGGATGATACTGTAAAGTTTGGCTATGCTTGTTAAAAAGACGAGGAATTGCTTAGAGGCTAAGTGTCAGTTCAAAGCTTTTGTGACATCCTAGTGTTGGCAATGTGCTGGTGTCGGCCTTCTGGGACAATGATGATATAATTTTAATCAATCACTAATTCGGATTACTACAGAACAAGAAAAGAGGTAAGCTTTCATCAGGTAAAACAAGTTTTCAGAAAAACAACGCTATTCCGTGAATATCATACAAAACACCCTTCCAGATTAATTATCTTGCATGAACTGTTTTCCACATTTACAATATTTACCAGATCTTGCGCTATCCAATTTTTTAATATTTTTTCAACGAAATTAGGTATATTTCAAGAACATATGGATTAGCTCAGGGATGATATGAAAAATTAGCTGCAGAGTAACAAAGATTTTACAATGAAAGTGAAGAAAATGTATCACCCTAGTCGCACACTAGAAGAAGAATATGTGGAGAAACTCAACGATGAACTTGGTTATCATGCATGTCATAAAAAGCAAATGTATTTTGTTCTTTTAATGTATATTTCATATTTGTTTAATATGTTTTTAACAACACTCGCATAGCAGAACAAAATCAGGTTTTCGAAATGAAATGTCCACTATATTTACATAAGAATCACAACTATACTTGTAATGTTAATGACTGTTGTTGCAACTAGGTGTAAATAGGCATTCCAGGGAAATTTTTTAGGATATTGTAGCTGAAATTAGTACATTGATTTTTATGATTCAAGTTTGATATGCCTTATGATTTTGCCATGATAAACACCATTGTAATAACTTTTGCTATTCAAATAACAACTATACATTTTATTAGTAGAATTTGAATAACGATTGGAGAACAAACTTATTCAGTTAAGTTGTAATTTTCATTTATTTTCTCAACATGTAGCTTTGATTGGATTGTCATTTAGAAGCACTTTATTCGCGTGATTTCTTGACAAAAACTTCTATACATTTTTCTATAGTTGGTTAAATGAATACGAATTTGTTACTGATTTCATCATCACATTAAACTGGCTTACAAAATATCTTTTATTTATTATTGAATTTGTGTTATAATCTTTGCACTGATTTTCAAAATTATAATTCAAACCAATATGAAAGTTGCGATTAGATTACTGTATCATGAGAGATACGCGGTTTCATAAATTCTTTATTACACACACACACACACACACCACATTTTCTAGTCGCATAAAAAATGAAACGAATGTAGGCTTATTCCGTAAAGAAAAGTAATTTTTACTCTATTTTATCCACGCCCTGTTAATAACATTGTGGAATCTGGGTAAAAGAATTGCATAAGTATATTTGCGAAAATTTGTCTGAAATGTTTAAGCTTGAGCTACGGTGTTTTCATCCAACAGCAGAAATCAACCAATGTCTCTAAATAGAAACAGTTTGTAGATAAACGAAATTTAACTATATACTACGTATAGTCTAATGATATCTACATTGTAGTTCTACTTAAAAATAACTAATTAATTGCTAACCACAAATTTACGAGATTATATATTTTTGCATAGACATGCCATACCAGTTACATAATATAATTATAACTTAGGAAAGACAACAGAAATTCTATAAAATACTCATAGTAAGATATTGTAATTGGCAAATTTCAGTGTATTCAATTGCACGCAGTAAGACTGCGTGTCATAAGGTTCACGATCATTAGAATTTTCGCAAAATGTATAAAAGGTTCTTATATTATCTATAAATGATAATTTAAAGAATATTATTCTAAGAAACGCAACAAAATTTTATAAGAAATTCACTAAAATTAAAATTGGAATGTTTACATACAATTAACTATTTGTATTAACATTTTAATAAGAATATGTTCAGATAAATTTTGATAATTCTATTTGTAAATGCTGCATTTGAGAAAAATAATTGTTGTTTTTAACAAAGATTATAACCATTTAATAGCTGAAATTATTATGAATTTAGTATTTGGCAATAATCATTTGGACGAAATGAAAACGGACAAATTGAATTGATTGGTTGCTATGCACAAATATTTCCCTTAATGAAGATTCACAATAAGGCAACAGGTAATTGTAAATATGTTGTTCGCCTATAGTATAAATGCAGGTGCAAATCAAATGTAGTTGATAAAATACAGTAAACGCTTGTGCAGTAATATTAGTGAAAAAACCTTATTAATAAGGATTAAGTTCTCAAATGAAATTTAATTTCTCTGATTATTTTAAATAGTTATTGAAGAATTTGTTGCACATTGAATCTAATTTAAAGTGTTTCACGAAATTCGTACATGTACAAATTATAACTAACAACTAGATAAAGACATATTGCATTTTGAAATAGCTGAATGCTTAAAAATTTTAAACTGAATTTTTAAGAGTTTTTTTATTTCTTATTGTATAATGCTTGCCAAGCTTTCCATGCTATGCTATAACGCTTTCAAATTTATGGATAACTAATTTGTGATATTATATTTGGCAAGCAATGCAAGCAATGATATTATGCTTTCCAAGCAATGTATACCACTTCGATTAGGGGTATCATACTAAACAGATTCTGACCTGATTGTTGATCCCTCCTAGGAAGGTGCATTTAGGTTTGATAATTTTTAAAATTAGGGCATTTAATCAAGCTCGAATGTGGTTACATATTTTTATGTAAAATCTAACCTAAAACATCTGTTCTCACCCTAAACCATCCCAACCTAAATCTGCACATCATTAAGAATGCTGTATACAACTCATGCCTACACACGCAAAGAAAATGTCTTATACCGAAAATGTACTTATCCCATATGAATGTATTTTCTGTTATGCGCATATATAGAGAAATAATTTACAAAGCTTCTTCTTAAAAATATTTTAATTAGGCAGTTTACTAATAATTAAAGACCCAAAATGTATGTTTAACACATATTACTATATTCAGTAAAATCTGGGTTAATAGGAGTTCGTAAAATGATTGTATGTGATTTCCAGTATTTTTGTCATTTATCTAGAACATTTACGTAACATCTTTAAAATTTCAAATTCAACTTACAAAATCTTGAATATGTTATAGAATAAATAAAAGTTTCATTCGAATTATGTGCAATAATTGGTTAATGAAGTTTCTAAAGTATAAATTTATTGATGATAGCCTATAACAAATTTGAAAACTTAACCATATTTTTCAAATTATTTACCCAAAAGATCATCGAAAATGGAAAGAAACTGAAATAAATTTACATCCACCTTTTTCACATACGCTTAGCTTTCCCTCTCTTGTATTTTGAATACATCTTCTTAAAAAAGAGAAGCTTTTTGATTGTCAGATAATGGGATAACCCCTTTTCAGTTTTAAATTATATTTTAGCTGAGGGTAAGACCCGTGAGTTTGAGTTAATGTCTTTGTTTTTTGTAACTCCTTTTTACTAGGATTAACTTTTTTAATTTATTGCTAATTTCATTAGTAAGTTATTAAACGTAGCATAACTGTAAATAAATTGTTATCACCCTCAGGTATACTATCAGAATTAGCTTGAGAACATGCACCTTAAGCTGAGGTGGAAGATTTACTTCTTCTAGAGATTAAAAGTGTGCTTGTTCTACAAGCCGTTTGATACTGAAGCTGCTGTCGTTTGTTGGGAGCCAAAAAAGGATAAAAACGAATTAATATTATTAATTGAAGCTTGTTCTATTAGAGAATATTATCATAAGTCTATAGTTCTATTCGCTTCAGTCCTGGTTAAATATTGAATTCAAATATTACTAAATTTAAAAATCACCTGCTGTCATTTTAGAAGGAAAAACCTGTTTCTCACATTTACAAAGAATTTTCTCCAAACCTATTCCAAAATATGAAAATCATGAAGCGTGGACAGATCCATTTTGGAACAGATATGCCTTAATGCAATTGGGAATAATTTATATTAATGCATATTGCTTTGGCTGAAGTTGTTCGAAACATTAAGAATTTTAATTTGAAAATTTAAAATTTTTGAAACATTTAATTCATCTCCATGCCTAATTTTCCCATTGCCAGAGAATTCGCGCAACAGCAGGCCTCTGTGGGACAGATCCTGAATGCGGATAAAATGTGAAAATAAGAGACTAAGACTATCCTATATCACTTGGTGTTCTCAGTCTTAGCACAGCGGTAAGAGCTCTTGAGCTATAGAATAATTTCTAGAGCATCATGCAAAATTTTCAGAAATTCCCAGGCTGTTTATATCTAAGTAAATTTCAGTTTGCAAACTAAAATGTCCAAATTTCACTGATTGTACACTATAAAATAAATCTACTAGCCCAGGAACACATTGCTAAATATATTTCAAGAACTAGCAGAAGACATAAATGCATCCTTTCAAATGTAATACTTGGTTTATAATTTGAAATAATAGAAGACTTTTTCTCATAGAATTCTGAGAATAATAATACATAATGAGGTGATTTATTTGCAGCAAATATTTAAAAACACATAATGAGGTGTGGGTGTGTTGAAAGTAACATTTTGTATTGATAGGTTTATGTACCTAAGCAGAACACGTATGTGCATTGCGCCACAATTAGTATTTTTCGAATTTTCTAGTCAAATCTACTATCAAAGTATTTCAGTCTTCAATTGTATGTCGAAATTGTAAATTTTTATGCATGTATTATATAATTTCAAGTAATTATAACTCAAGTAACTATTTGCAAACAAAGCAATTATAATTGACCATTTTATAAAAGACAAGAACTTAGTTCCCCACTACAAACGTCCATATATATATATATAT
>CABFPE010000084.1:1061068-1073826 GCA_900660155.1 Hofstenia miamia
TATATATATGTATACATTGTATACTACCTTAGAAAATAGCGCTAAATGTTATATAGGATACTAAACCACTAAGGCTGCAAAAATACAACGTTAATATGAAAGACTAATGTCACTTTGTAAATCGCATTTCTTTACCCAAATTTCTGGGGCTTTCTTTTAATTATTAGGCCTTGTCGCTTAAATATTAGCAATAATTGCAGTAAACACTTGACCTGTGTTAATTAGGTCAGGTAAATGACTGACGTTAGCCTATTATTTTTTATTTTGTTTGATAAATATCAGAAAACGAAACCCTGTAAACAGGCGATTTCAAATTTCAATATTGAATACGTCAAATAAAACCAGCATGAGGAATAATGTGTACTAAATTTCCGCCATTGCAATTGTCAAATGAAATCAACACGAGAAATGGGGGTGCAAGAATGTCCATGCGCTATGAATTCGCTTGACGAATTCCCCAAGTTGAACCAGTGTAATCGATGCTTTACAAATTTAATATAAGAATATTCAAGTTATTATAAGAATAATTTATGCAAGCTTTAGCACAAAGTGAATATTGCTTGTTAACAATATATTTTTTAACGATACTTCGAAAATTTGTTTTTAAATTTATTTAGAATACAAATGTTCAATTTAAATTTATTATACGCAAAATTATTAGTGCATTGTTGAAGAATATAAACCAGAACATATTATTCAAATTACAATTATTTCATAATTATAAAATTGTGAATTTGAGTTTTTGTAATGACATAGTAATGATATAATGTTTGTCATTGATAATTTCTTTGACTGCCAATTGCTGTATTTAGCAATTTCTATGCTGAATAATGCAGGTTTGTCTGCTCATAGCAGGTTTATGAAAATTGTTGAAATTGTTGTGCAGTAATATATTAATATGAAGTCTACTAAATGCTTTGTAAACGTCTTCTAAGGAGCTTCTTATAAACATCTCGTTGACGTCGTCTAAACGTCTTCGAAGCCATTTCAAAAATTTCTAAACGTCTTCTAAACCATTTTAAAACATGTTATAAGACGTCTTCTAAATGTTTTATTGTTTATTGGGTATAAGTACACTAACTGGATTATTAATAGCTGACATTATTTTAGTTAGAAATGGCAAAAATGATTGATACTTATAATTATGAATATCAAATTTTAGCTGCTTGTTGGTGCCATAAAAGCACTCAAACAAAAACGGATATGCAACACATTCGTGAAAGACTGCGTGAAAGATTTGATGCTGAATCTCCAAGAGGTGAAAGAATTCGTGGTTGGGAGACAAAGCTGTTCGAGAATGGGACAGTAAGAGATGAACAACGGTCTGGTAGTCCTTCATCAAGAAATGCGCGTTTTGATATTGTGAGGCAACCTGTTGAGGGATCTCCAAAAGCTTTGACACGTCGACGCTCTGCTCAAATTGGTGTTCCACAAACAACATTAAGGAAGATATTGAAAAGTGACCTGCAAATGAAACCTTACAGACTGCATTTTGGTCAATATTTGTCGGATGTAGATTATAATTTAGGAGTTCAAAATTGTCAATCGACTTTGTTGAAGTATGGTATTTGGGCTATGCAAAAAAAATTGTTCTTTAGAGGTGAATGCGCAGTCTAGCTTTCATCCAAGTCCAAGAAAACTATCATTTTTACGAACAGGTGGTTCAAAATCCGCCTCATGTCATGGGCTGGGCTGTAAAAAACATGATCAACTTTTATTTTTCTTTCTTGATGATAGTGTCAAGCAACAACTCTATTAAAGTTTAATCAGAGACAAATTTATCCCAACTTTGAAAGATGAGGGGATTTATCAGACTTATCATTTCCAACAGGATGTTTTATTTGCCCACACAGCTATTGCAATTCGTGATTTGTTAAATGAATTGTTTCCAAATAAATGAGTAGGTAAATATGGGCCAACGCCATATTCACCAAGAATCCGGAGCTTAATTCTTTATGGGGAATTCTGAAACATTAAGTTATGTTACAAAAGCCCAGAAGTAAGGAAGAATTGAAAGAATAACATTTCTTCTGTTACTTTGGAATACATTCACAAACGCACTTTGCGAATGATTTAAAAAATGTATTGACTTTCAAGGTCGACAGGTAGACGAAGTAGACTCTGAAAGTGATGATAACTCTGCTTGAATGTACCTTAATTAATGTTAGGTAATGACTATCATGTCTACAAATATGAATATGTTTTGTTAATATCTTATTTACATGGGAATTTTGCCCACCCTGTACGCAAACATATATCAAAGAAAATAACTAATATAAATGTACGTTCAGCGCAAAATTGGAATCAAGGAATATTTGCAATTAGGAAATACCAATATTTTGAATATATGCACAAATCATGATGCAATCTCATTTAAAAAATGAAATTCTAGTTAATACTACAGCACTTACTAACGTACACCTACAGTGAAGCACACAATGTTTATATTTTAATGCAAAAAATTTACAAAAATATTTATCTTTAATTTTGAAAAACATCCATACCAATGGGTCTACTATAATTGTTTATAAAGTAAGTCAATAATCATTTAGAAATGTCAATTTAGTAAGGTGATCCCACCTACCATCAATTCTACCTCACAGGGTTTCCGTTCATAGTGATATGAATTGATATCAATATGTTGGTATCAAATAAATTGATTTGATATGATTTCAATTAATTTGATTTCCTATAGAAATTTTGAAAATGTATACGATAAAATCGTAAAAGACAATGCACTCAGAGATTACATTCTTCATTTTCTATGGTAATTTGCATAATAAAATGAAAAAGTTGATTCATTTCCCTAACAGGCACATCGACCCGCAGATCGGTAAGGTCAACAATATCTTCTTTAAATCAGTTCATGTAGCTTCATTCTATAGCATTGACATTCATTACTGATAAGCTCTATAGATTTTAACAATTTTAATATATTGAATTAATGAACAGTGTATTAATTAATTAATTAATTGTACCTAATGCACAGCAAGGCACTTAATTTTCCTAAAACTGATTAGTTGTGTGTTTTATGGCATGTTGCTATTTTCAATCCAAATCTCCATTCAGATTTATCTATAATCTGGATTAAACACTACTGTAGTTTGCACTCCACAAAACAGAGTGTTTAATATTTTACCCTTCAAGCTATTTCTATAAATGGGATGAGGCCAATCTGGAGATGTTAGTTTTCTTTCTGTTTTATTATGCTCAACCATTTAAGTTTTTTTGTTAGACATAGTTTTAAATTTTTACTAAGGCTACTAATTTTTTGAAATAAGCAATTCATTCAATCCACAAATGAGCAAGTTGGGTCAACTGTCCAATTAGTGAAGAGAGGTCAGGTTCACATTTCATTTGGCGCGCGTCCAAATGTTTGACACGTTTCCATGCCTGATACAAATTCGACTCAAAACTGCTATTGAATCCATAGGTATGCAATCAGTTTATCCAAACCTGTTAAGAAATATTGAATGCATTTAAGTGGACACAACTATGGAGTTGGACCTACCATCATGCCATGTTTTATATTTGTGCTAACATCTATTCTTGTGACTGAAGTAAATGCAATGAGAAATCCGATTCTTTTAAAATATTCGAATTCTTTCTATATCTAGTGTTCTGAGAGTGAGGCGATTTAATGTCAGTAGAAACAAACACTTCCCTGAAAAATTTTGTTTTCGGAAGAAACAATTCAGAGGTTTTAAGATATTAAAAATCTTCTTTAGTCTTGAGTTACAAACGTTCAAAATTTAATAGGGGAAACCTTCACAAATATTGAAGAAATCCAGTAGAATTAGAGTTAAAGAGTGGCTTTCGTTTAGATCAGGTCAGTTCATGACGGGTAAGGGAATCAATAGTTGGTTCAGACTTTGCATGATTGATTTAATTGTGTTTCCAGTAAGTTTGACTAGAGTCCTTTAATTGAATGCCAATCATTAATAACAATGAATTGCTTCCTTAATCGTAGAATTAGGTCCCGACCCTAACAAAAATTTTAATATGCTGACCTGATTATACCCAACTCGACAAAGACCTGAAATGTAAGATGCGAAAATTATATTTTGCTGATTGTTCCATTTATAATATAAAACATTAGTTTCTCAACAGTTTTTCTATGATTTTTATTGGTGAAGACTCCAAAACTGGTACGACTCTTCTTTTCAGATAAGGGTGGATTATTAATAAACAAAATTCTTGCTAATCTAGCAATGTTCACATGAAATGCCTAGTCAAATACATATTTATTGCAAAATCCTTCCTACTGTTTAACCCACTTCTGTAGAAATTTGTATGATTCAAGTTGGTCACAACTCACAGTTGTATATTAATTTTCAATGTTATTTAAATTCTTAAAATTTAGATTTGTTCAAAAAACTATGATCCATAGTTTCTATTCAACTTGACTCAATTTCGGATTGATCCGACCAGTTTGCGAATCTGTTCATAAAATTTACATATGATAATTCTAATAGCATTTAATTGTTAATCAATTTGGGACAAACTTTTCCTTATACCTAAGTGAAATTCAAAGTTTGTGATGATTACTATACAAGTTACATCAAAATGCTGCATTATTAACAAGCAGCTTCAGGTAACAAGTCAACATGCACAAAACATTTTAATTTATTAAAATACATCTCATCTGCCAGACCAGACATTACGGCACTTTCATAATAAATATTGAAGTTAAAATATTATTCAATCAATGACATTTGGTAGTTAAAATTATTAAATAATATTTTGTATTGTTAAATGGCAACCGGTTTCTTACTGAAATAAGTTTTGTTTGGATGACCAAGAACTCATTGCCATCAATTCGTCAAAACAAATATGCATCAAGAAGTTTAATCCAAAAAATTATTCAATTTTTAAAGCAATATAGTGAGTTTTGATTAATAGATTTCTATTAATATTATTTAAATAAGATGGTCAATCAAGTATATTTGTTCAATGCATTAAAAAACAGAAAAAAAAGAATTGACTAATATTTATTATAGACTAGTATAATTTAATGATACATTAAATGATTATTACAGCTCTTAATATTTTCAAATAACAACAAATAGAAAACACTGTTTGAATTATTAAAATGTTATAGTTAATATATTTAAATAATTCCAAATATTTTCAGTAAAATTTTGCATCATATGTTTCTATGTAAAATCTGATAAAACATTTGCTTTGTATGTAGAAGTTAAAAGTTTGAACACGTATAGTGACGATTACAGATAGACCAAATTTAAAAATTCTAATCTATTGAGCAGAACTAGATGTATTTTAATGACAGCCTGGAGATTTACAGTGGAGAATTTTTCCAACTATGCAATATCACAAATTAGTATCAGTTTATGGACTTTCCATAAAGAAATTGACTTGAAAACAACCAAATTAGAGGTCTCAAGTAAAGTGAAGTATTGATTTTCTAGAACACATAGAAAAGGTAGATTTACATTTTTGCTTATGTAGGACAATATATTTTGTGATTTCGTGCCATCAAATACGTAATTTTGAAATTAAGAGAAACATTTATCTCTGTTATGACCTCACTTTATTTGAATGTAAATTTTTCAATTTTCGAAAAATCAAAGTGTTTCAAAAAGCCAAAGAACTTGGAAAATAGCGAATTAGTTGATTTGATTTCCTAAATCGAATTTTAAGTCAAATGTTGGCCTGTGGTAAAGTGATTTTGTGGTCTAATTTTTGTTTATATGGCTGCAAATCGCAAGACAATTATATTACAGTAGGTCTTGATTTCAGCCGCTTTGCTCTTCTCATACTTTATGCATTTCTGCACTTTTAGTTAAATATACTTCTGCGTATTTATAAAAAATTGTTATAAATTTAACTAAATTTTCTGAATAGAGAAAGTATTATTTTGCTGTATTATAGATTTCAAATAATAAAAATACTAATTACAATTAAACTATTATTTAATTAATGTTTCAATTCATTAAGCTAGAGTCATTTCAATTAGAAAACTAGCAGTAATATATATTTACATTGCTTTTAGAAATACGAAGAAATTTCAATTGATGATGAAATTCATTGCAAAATGGTTTCGCTAGATGGCGTTGTCACACTAATTATTTCTTTTGTTAAATTAATTTGGGAATGCGCAATGCCCTCAGTATTTTAAATCTTATTGAATGGAGGTATTCTGCTTGCTCTTTTTCGAAGAAGGAACAGCGCGAATTCAAAAAAATCAAATAAAAGGTAAAATTCTTATAACACAATCTCGAGTTAAGATTTCAAATAATAGGGGTCTATGGTCCAAACAATAATTTCTTGCTAATATGGTATTCCAAGTCCACGTTGTATGAAAAGTAAAAAATTTAAATTTTCCATTGCTTCGAATAGCTACACACATTTCTCAAAAAATGGCTAATATTCCAAATTATTAGTTCATTTTCCAAGTTTACATATTCAGCGCAGTGATAGATGGGCATTACTTGTAACTGGAGCATGATTTCAAGCCCGAACTCTTCATATCCAAACCATTATAAATACGATTTTTTGTATATAATTAGCATAGTTAGTAAATTGAACATTCAGTTAGTATAACAATGTAAAATATGAAAGTAAGAAAATTAGTGTATAATACTGCAATTTTGAAAAAATCAATGTCCATTATGCAGAATATTTCATTATTTCACCCCTGCTACGACTAAGGAGTAATATGAGAATTGCAATGGATGAATTATTCAGTAAGAACATTCATAATGTTCTATCTATGAAATAAACACTCAAAACAAGATTTGTATTTCAGACAATTATACACATATATATATATATATATATATATATATATATATATATATTCTATTTACTGAATAAATTTCGAAAAGGAAAATGTTTGTAAAGTTAAATTATAAAAATTTTTCAACAAATATTTAAATGCATAATATGCAATTAAATATTTTTGTTTAAAATTTTTTTAAAAATTATTGATGGCATTATGGATTTTACCACATATTTGAAAATTAGTATTATATTGTAATTTTTATTTTTTATGGCATTAGATTTTGAAGACAATAGTGAAATGTACGATTTCATCAAATTGATGACATCAATGTTATTAGATATAGTAAACTTTTTTACAATGCAAAAATATTGTTGCTTATTTATCCACTTATATTAATCTTAACTTACAAAATCCTAACCACATAGCTTTGAAAATTTCACCCAGTTAAACCTACACTTCAAAGTAACTAGGAAAACCTGTGAATTAAACGAAAAATATTCAAGAATTTTAATTTTCTGATTTCAAAGTTTGATAAAATACTAATAAAATTTAAACTGAATATTGTATTGTAAAATCATTGCAATATAGGAAAACATACAATTAGTTATTGAAAATTTTAATTGATTTATAAATTGTTAGAAATATATCTTTTAATGTATCTATGTCTAATGCTTAATATAACTGTCACATGTTAATTAAACTTTGAAAATCTTGAAAAGTTCTGGGATAGTTCTTAGTTTTTCTACAAAGAAATTTGCAAGAACTTCCAAAATTATTTGATAATATTCAAGATTCTCCTGATAATTTGCTACGATTTCATATTGTCGAAAAAGCTTCAAAATAAATTTCCAAAATCAGTTCAAAATTTAATTACTCATGTTTAAGGATATTACAGATGACAGTGCAAAATCAATGAAATGCTATTAATAGCATTCACAAAAAGTTTGCATTTTTTATATTCGTTATTTGGGAGTTTCTAGTTCCTGAATTTGCATGGCTTTCATTGAATCACAAACTTTGCTTAAACATCAAATGAGCATGTTAGTTTAAAGTCATCTTGGGGATTTCAGAAAGACCAATTACAACAAAGAATATAAATGACTTTTATTTTATGCCCTCACCCATATTGTTTGGATTAAACAGCTTCATAGTGATAAAATATTTTGATTATAGAATTTTGTGTGTACTTTTGTAACAATATGCTCAAGCTTTCTAAAAATAAAAAGAATTGTGATGGACTTTTCCCGAAATTATATTTTATCAAAAAAGACAGGTACTAGTCTCAGAGTTTTGGTAACTGATAAATCCTCATAAAATACATTGATAAAATGTAGCACTTTTTCTCTGTCATGGCTTCACAACCTCAAACATGTATATTTGTAATAACTGTAACAAATCATCTAACAACAGCATAACATCCCAGTTAATTTTTCTATTTTATTATATTTTAATATTTATATTATTATTATATTTTATTATATTGTACTGTTATTTTAAAATTGTTATGGATTGTTGTTATTATCGTCAAACTATTATACTTCATAAATAATAGTGACACTATATATTTAATAGTTCAAGGTACAACTTAATTAAATTTCAAAAACCTAAATAGATCACACAAAATTTGATAAATAAATTCTTGAAATGGATAAGAAAATCGAAATTGTGTGATATTTTTAAATTTCAGAATGTGACTAGCATTCAGTATAATTCAGAATAGTGTGTGATATAACTATGTGAATGCATGATTTTATTTACTGTAAATTTTAGAATATTTACTCTTTCATGTATGAAACTTAATATATTTTATCAAGGTCACAAATTACAAAGTTTTGCCACATGATTAGAGATACAAAAGAATGTTACTAAGGCATAGTTTTTAACATAAAAAATGTGTTTGCTCTTAAATATTCCGTTTAGTGGGTGATTCAAGGCGACTCATCACACTTTGTTGAATTCGATTAGCAACTCCGCCCCCTTGCTAAATTTATGTTTCGGCGTGAGGTGTACAGTTTTATTCTGGATTTTAATTATTGAAAAATTAAATTTGATCAAAATCTACTGTAAAAATGCAGTGCTCATTTTTGCGCCCTTGTTAAATATTTAGGAGTACAGACCTAATATGGAGTTAGCACTTTAACGAAGTAATGATTTTGTCTGTAAGGAATTTAATCCACCACTTATTGTATGATTAGTTTTTCTAGCATGTTTTTATTATCAATATGTTTATAAAAATGTAGTATAAATAGTTACCGAAGAACTGAGTTGATGATGTAATAAATTCTTTGGAATTACATTTATCTTTTATTCATTCCATGCAAAGTAACGATCAGGAAACCACGGTTAAGACGACTATTGAGGTCTAAGTCCCTGATCGAGAAATGCATTTAAGTTATGAATAGGTATAGGGTTTTTTCTAATCGTGGTTGGCTCACTATCGTTCAATGCAATTCACATGTAGTAACAAATTCGAAAAAGGCGAACTAGCCAACATTAGGATTACTTATGTCTCATTTTAGATCCAAATTCTATTGACAATAATTGACTGATAATCGACCAAGTTTTATTAGATGATTAGTTATGGTATTTTATATGTAGGTTAGGAAGCTTCTTTTAATTAAATAGTTGTATATAAGTTTTTATTGTCTAAACGTTGTATAGCAGCTAGTGTCTATTCGTAATAGTAGTTTAGTGTTTGTAAATGTCATTACATATTGAGACTAAGAATATGTCGAGTAGTGTCATGTTTACTTATACACCGATAATTAGGGCCCACATAAAGTAGCGTTCAGACATACAAATTTGTTCACAACTTTTTCGAATTTAATGAGGTTGTCAGCAAAAGTTGTATGTGTGGACGCAAAAAAACTTTGTTGTCAACAAAATTTTCAGAGTTAAATCGATTTTAATTTGTCTGACAACTGTTGGCGAGATAATGAGGTTGACAACAAAGTTTCAGGTGCGAACGCGAAAAAACATTTTTTGTGAACTTTTCAAAACAAATTCTGAGTGCTAGCATAAACGACGTATAATTAAAAAAGCAGCTTATTCTGTATTTATTACTTCCGGGTAATGCATGGATTCCTATATATATATATATATAGTTGCTGTCGTTTTCTTAAATACCCAAATTTAATTGACCTGTCTTAATTTAAAATTTGAATTTATTGGTTTTGTAAATTATAATTAAAAAGTTGTAAACAAAGCTGTATGTCTGAACGCTACTTAATACTCTCTTTTCTTTGAGCCTGAGCTGAGTCATCGGTGTCTGAAACCTTCGCTAGGAATGGAATGTTGGTGAATAGATTTGGGATTGGGCTGATGTCCATTACCAAACTGGAGTTGGACGTTACTTAAACAGTAATCAGTTAAGAATTGATAGAAATCAATATTAGTTTTTTCTAAAGCAATTCTAAAGACTATGCAGTTTGGAAGCTAGACATTGCCCTGCAATAGGTATCTGTAAAACAAAGGATTAAATTACCGTGGTTACTTGCACATCCTGGCCTGGGTGATGATTCTACACAATGTAAATATATTTATTTATTTATTTATTTATAATTTAAAGAAAACTTCACTTATTACAACAAATTTTCCAAAATAATGTCCTGAATAAATAAAATAGTATCATTAAATTAACAAGGTCCATGTGAAAATTATGCATGAAATACACTAGTGGAAGACTGCGATGAGCATTGTGTATCATTAAATGAAATTGATTTATAAAATACATTCAATAATAATTAAAAAATTAATGTATACATCTAGATTAAAAAACGATGGACCTTCAGGATGATTAGAATACAAAAATTGCTCTAATTGAGGCTTCTTTGCTTGTAGAGTCTTTTGTACCTAACATATTTTCATGAACTTCTATAAAACTAACTGGACTGGAACAAATGAATAAATAACAGCAACATTTGGCCGATTTCACTCAGTCATTTATTAATTCCGCTCTTCAATTCACTCATAAAAGAGCGGAATTAATAAATAATTGAGTGAAATCGGCCAAATGTTGCTGTTATTTAGTCATTTGTTCCAGTCCAGTTAGTGTGTTTGAAGTTTATGGAATTTTTAACATAAAATTTTAATCGANTAAGATATGCTTAATGTTCTCTTATTTAAATAATACATTTGCCTGAATTATTATTTCCATTTTATTAAAAAAATTACAGTTAATTTGTTTTATTTACCAAATTGGAATTTTTTTGTATATATATATATATATATATATATATATATATTCGCAGAAGTTTTAGAAAAGTATAATTTAAATAAAACATTGTCAAAAGAAAGCAGAAATGAGTTTGCTGTAACTAAAAAGGAAATATAATGAAAAGTTCAAACTAATATATGTGTACAAAAACGTAATTGCATGCAGTTATAAATGTAAGTAAATAATCGATTGGTTCAATATTCGGTAGTCTGCAATGGTTAATCGTACCGCGTTAATTATCACAACTACTTGAACTAAAAATATATATCACCATTTCATATTGTCCAACTGCTAATTGCAATAATTTCGTAATACCAACATTGAAATTAATAATTGCCTTCTAAGTATAAAGAAATGAACAGTTTGTAATATCTTTAATGTATATATATATATATATATATATCTCTTTAATTTGTAAATATATAGATTTGTAACAATTCACTTTGTAAATAGTGTGAGTTGTAACAATAAAAAGATTTTTAGATAAAAAGCTGAAAAATGATTATGTATTTGATGTATGTGTTGATCTTTAGCAGCACTACTAAATATTGAAATTGTAAAAATGTCATCAAAATTAGTATTTTATGATCTATTTTATTAATTCCTGAAATCCCACTGTGCATATTCCTTATCTATTTTCCTACACTATGTCGCCTCAAAAGTTTTACTTTTCCTTCAGAAATCTGTAGGGATTTGCATGGAATTGAGATGATTTAATATCAAAAAACCAATTTTTCTGTATTCAACTTATAAAATACTGTAAACCATAAACAGCCCATCTGTAAAGCAATATAGTTAAAGGTTTTCGGTTTTCGCAATTTTTTTGGAGCATTTAATGCAATTAGAGGATTAAGCTTCCCAACATAGTCATTGAGGAAATTGTGAACAGCATTTACGCTGATTTCAGCAAAAACTTTCCATTTACAGTCACTTGTGAGTGCCCTGTTTGATTAGTCTTTCTTACTTATTGGAGAGATATTTTCAAATTAATGTAGAGTTTAGGCATATACTGAAATTGAGTACTTTTTTTGTTAAAAATCCAAAAAATGAAATTCTTCCAATATATAGTGTCAGATTACAGCAAAAACTAGTCTTAGCCATTTTGCTTGCTGTAAAGAAACCATCAAATGTCCCATCAAGGAGTGACTTGCATGAATTAAATATGAAAGATGAAAAAAATTTTTAACTAGTATTGCCCTCAATTTTCAGATATCAGTATTATTAGTGTGTTATTAGCATTTAAAAATGTTTTTACAGAAACCATTACAAATTGTAAAAACGCTATTGTTGTTTAGGCTTAAAGTTGGTTTTCAGCTAAAGGTTAAAATTTAAGGAGTTTTGAAATAAAAAGTATCTAATAGATAAATTATTTTATAACGCGCATTTATAAATAGAAATGTACAAAGTTCACGTATACATGAAAAATGCAAAAACCAATTTTTTCAAATACCTGAAAAAAATTCGTAAAATGAATGAAAATATGCTTAGTATAACTCTTTGAGTATTTAGATTTAAGTAATTTAAAATTATTTGTTCCCCGCCAAATAATAAATGCGTGCGCATTAAATATATATATATATATATGAATATGATGGAATAGTAAACGTTGTCAGACCCTTATTGACACTACGCAGCATCGAATATTAGCTGTTGTAAAAGGCAGAGGCAGACAAACATCATATTTATGTATATCATACTGCTTTAATATAGTTTTTTTGTAAAATATCTATTAAATTTAAATTTTAAAAAGAATTTCAATTGTCATTATATATATATATATATATATATATATATATG
>CABFPE010000084.1:1075455-1088415 GCA_900660155.1 Hofstenia miamia
TATAAGTTTTCAACCAAATTACTGTATTTCAAACCTATAAAAATTCCTACTGAACATATTATATTGCATGAATATCTTTATTCATTATCAAAGTACGATATAATTCGAATAAATAATCCACCATGTTTTGTATGCGATTCAATAAGATTAAAACTAATTCATAATGTAAAGTAGAGTTGAATCTATTCAAATTATTTCATAGGCATTGCTTTTTTCTTTAATAATTTACAACAAAAAATCTTCTGATATTCCTTTTTAAGATCTGACCACGACATCATAAATAAGAAGGAATTGAATGAATGAGATATTATGCCGAATGTTGAAGATCCAGCATGATAGACAATTATCGGAATCTCAGTAATATTGTATCTGATTAGCAATGACATCACAGCCCTCGGTGTTGGACAAATGACCTGCATTAAGCATGATAACAATAAGGCCTTTATAATTCCACTAAATACAAAAAAATTTGTTGTTAGAGGGTTGCTTCTTACTATACAATGCTTCTATGATAACCATACATAACTTAAATTAAGTAATAGAAACATTTATTCACAAAAAAACAATGGAAGTTAATAATGTGGTAATGTTTAAAAAACTTTACCTTGTGTCAAAGCTATGTTAAAAAAAAATTTAGTAGATTTTTTATAATTTATTTTGAATATTTAAATAAATAAAGAATATTAAACGAAACAAAATGGTAGTTGAAAATAAATCATAATTAAGCAATATGAAAATGTAAAATTCAAATTACAAATTATATAATTTTTAAAATAGTAATTCTATTCAGGAGGGAAATTTACATTATTATTTACATTAAAGTTTTAAGCAGATATACAACATCCATGAAATACTGGTAGGCAGATATATACATATATAATGCATACATTAATACAAATTATTTATTTATACCTAATGTATATGTATATATATTGGAAACTTGTAAGACCAACTAATTTGGTTCTGGTCCTGTATTGGTCCCGTCACTTATATCTATTTCGTTTCCCGTACTGAGAACAAATCGTTAAAATTCATCGTTATTAATAATATAAAATTGAATGAACGCATTACGGAAATATTCGTGATTAGCAAATATAATATAAGAGCAAATATATCCCAGTCCCAGTAGAACTGATAATTACAGTTTTGGTCCTGTTTGTGTTTTGTGTTCTGATCCCATGCTCCTTCCCAAGGGAGTGGAACCGATGCGTATAACTGGACTGGTCCCGCAGGACTATAAATATGCATATATGTATGGTTCAAATATATGTAAAGCGTCTTTTGAATATTCATTTCATTTAAAGAAAATTATAAATGTTTTACTGAATAATAAATTATTTATCGTGATTCTCATATCGTCCCAGAGTCGTAACAAAGAAGGCCTTAAGTCGAAAAATTAATAATGAAATTTTCTGCACAATACCCCTTGGATTTTTCAAAACTGCAGTAATATACACTTTCTTCTACTTTGATATTTAAAACAATATACCAACTAAAATGCTCAATTTACCAACAATGGTAATTATTTACAAAAAAATCCTACTTATATTGGTTTTTGATGTGATTAGTGTGGTCTTAAAGTCACGGTATAGTAACAAAACTCTGATACCAATCTACATCACTGCTCTTAATGTGCAAACTTGGAAAATGACTTTATGAAATACTGAGTTGGGATTAGGGATATGTTTTTAGAAATATATGTAGATAATCGAAGCAATGGGAAATTGAAATTTATTGCCTTTCAAATAACTTGAACTTAAAATAAAAAATTTGCAAAAAATGATTGTTTGGGCTATATTATTTGAAAACCTAACTTGAGATTGTGTTAGAGAAATTTTACCCTTCATTTGAACTTTTCGAAATCACGCTGTTCCTTCTTCGAAAAAGAGCAATCAAAATACCTCCATTCAATAAGATTAAAAACACTGAGGGCATTGCCCATTCCCAAATGACTTCAACAAAAGAAATAATAAGAGTGAAAACGCCATCTAGCGAAACCATTCTACAATGAATTTCACCATCAATTGAGATTTCTTCATATTTCTAAATGCAATATGAATTTTCTAGTTGAAATATTTATTAATTTATATTTTAATCATAATTAGTTGAGCATTTTTCAATTATTACTTTGTCATTTATAATAAACAACGTAATATTTTCTTAATACAGCTAATTTATTTAAATTTATACTAATTATTTTTAAATACGCATAACTACTTTCAACAAAAAGAAGAGAAATGCATAAACTATGAACCGAACTAAGCGACTCAAATTAATGCCTACTAAAACATAAATTTGTCCACAAAATAATTTTACCACAGGCCAACATTAGATGTAAATATTCGCTCTAAGCAAACAAATCAAATAATTATCTATTCTCCACGCCCCTTAGCTGTGGAAACACTTTGATATTTATTGAAAATTGAAAAATATATGTTCACAACAAAAACAAAAACAATCAATTCTCTACATTATTGAGTTGAGGGCATAGAAATCACAGAATATATTGATCTATATAAACAGAAATGTAGATCAAAATTTCGACTTTGAGATTTAACTATTTGAACTCATTTGTCCAAAAATCGAAACTGAGTGAAATCAAATAAACAGCTGCAAGTTCACCAAAAGAGGTCCGGCAATCATAATTTGTTTCGTAATATAGAAATATCAAATAGAATCACCTCTACAAAGCAATAATTTTTTAAAATTCTAAAGAATTTTTGAAAAGTTCTTTACTAAATTTAACCTCATTTATCCAAACATTGACTATGTCAATTTCGAATTTTAATGGCTTAATACATGCAACAAAGCGTAATTTATTCATAATTGTTTCGTAACGCTAACAAATTGCAATATTAAAAGTGCTATAGCTCTAAATACCAAATTTCCCTTTGTTTTTTACATACTAATTCAATATTTTGCGACGCCATCTAGCGAATTTTGAAAATAAATATTTCGTCTAATGCGAGACTATTTGTAATAGTCATTCGTGATCATCGAACTTTTAACTTCAATTTACAAAGCAAATTTACTCGTCCTTATATCAGATTTCATACAGAAAGTTACTGAAAATATTTTTTGCTGTAAATATATCTTAACTGAGGTCTTTGTGAAGATAGCTATAATATTTAAAATCATTAAACATTCGCGTACTTTTCCATTGCTTGCTTTTTAGAATTATTTAAAATTGTTATAATCATTTAATGAAATTTTTAAATTAGACTCAGTTTTATACTAAATATGTCAATTTTTCATGGCCCCTTGTATAACAAGTTGATAGACATTAGGTTGGCGACTAAATAATTCTATTTATCTGCAAAAATTCTTCTTTTGAAAATGAAGATACTATGCCATTATTGTGAATAAAAAATTTAATGAGCTATTCCAAAGGATCACATATTTTGTACTCCATGACTATTTCTGATTTATCCAGTATTTGTAACTATAGTGTTAAAATTTTCACCATCAATTGAGATTTCTTCATATTTCTAAATGCAATGTGAATATTCTAGTTGAAATATTTATTAATTTATATTTTAATTATAATTAGTTGAGCATTTTTCAATTATTACTTTGTCATTTATAATAAACAACGTAATATTTTCTTAATACAGCTAATTTATTTAAATTTATACTAATTATTTTTAAATACGCAGAACTACTTTCAACAAAAAGAAGAGAAATGCATAAAGTATGAACCGAACTAAACTCAAATTAATGCCTACTAAAACATAAATTTGTCCACAAAATCATTTTACCACAGGCCAACATTAGATGTAAATATTCGCTCTAAGCAAACATCAAATAATTATCTATTCTCCACGCCCCTTNTTTAATGAGCTATTCCAAAGGATCACATATTTTGTACTCCATGACTATTTCTGATTTATCCAGTATTTGTAACTATAGTGTTAAAATACATGTATATTTCAACATTTAAATTTTTTTGATGCTTGAAACATATCTCCATACACTTTCTCTAAATTTATGAATATAAAGAAATTATCCTTGCTGTTCACATTAATTGGGCATTCAAAAAAAATCTATTTTAATGAATAATAAATCAATATTCTAACCCAAATAGAAAGCCTAATATTTTGTAGGAGATTCCCTTGTGTAAATAGCAAATTTTATACTCTATGGCACTGTATAACACAGCCTTAAAATTTCTTTGTCGAGAATTGAAAAAACATGTTTACACTCAGTCCAAAAAATCATAAAAATATCAAATTCTCAGGCCCAGCTTAAATATCCTTAGCGCATGCTCAATGATAATTAGTTTTGCAGGATGTTTAAGCTAATTTAGGAGCAGAGTACTCACAGAATTTTCCATTATTTCCTTTCAATAATATTTAATGAAATAAAAAGCCAGTCTGCGTAGTAATGTTTATTTATAGCTTCAATATTTTTCCATACTGCAAACTATATTTCTTAGCAAACATATGAACCAAAAACAATTTCTTAGCGATTAATGGCCATACGTATTGTGCTTAACATAGGAAAATATTTGACCAAGTGATTCGATTTGAGATCTGAAAGCCCTCAGAACTACGTCAAATTTCCATTTTTGATAAGTTTTACAGAACAAGTGCTAGAATAATGTCAAGTGACACAATAGATTATCGGTTCTCAACCGGGGTCCATGTAACTTTCCTATATATACATATATATATTCCCCTTAATTAATGGCAATATTAGCCATATCCCCAATTTTACTTACGAAATATTCCGGGATTTCAACAAGAAAACTGAATATCCAAGTTGTTGCCATAAGAATTCTAACAGTCTTTCTTGAAAATGCACTGTATTTCAGTGGGAAATTCAGAATGAGAAATCTCTCAAATGCAAAGAATATCAAAGACAAATTGGTAACACTAAACATTCATTAAGGTTACAAATTATATTTCTGTGTACTATTATATGTTTGTAAATGAATTATAATTTTGAGATATGAATTGATGCTTGAAAAATATGATTTTGCAATTACCAATAATAACCTATAAGTGAAGTGAACAATAAAGCAAAATGTCGAGCAGAATCTTATTTTGCCAGAAGTGTGAAAATATAAGTAGTTCCAATAAACTGCAGTTCCGATGTTTGAACCAATATCTGCCAGAAGTATGTTGAGTATATATGTTACAAAAGGATACACTGAGAACTTCGGATTAATCAAAACGCAAATTGCGAATATGTTGCTACACATGCCGAAAACCCCTACAAACAGATTGTTCCAAGATATTATTTTCTTGATGTAATTTGCGTCATCGTCTACAGTTGTTCTGTTTAGCATTTGCATTTATAAAAGATTTTAGAAATATATAATATAGATAGCCAATCAAAATTGTCTATAAAACACAAGGTAGCGAGTGATTATAAAATAAAAATTTTCTAATACAGGGTGTCACACAAAATTTTCGATATCTGTAATTTGCATCAATTTGCTTCCTTTTTCATAATATGATTTTTATATGCAGAACACGAACGAGAATTTTGACCTGCATAATCATTTTTATTAGTGGCATTCATTTTAAAATGACTACTGCTTTAATTATTCTCATAAAATAATTTAGGCAAAACAAACGCATTGATTGATTCATCATCAAGCGGATGTGAGATGTGCATAATTCACGCACAGCCAGTCATTGAAAAATAAATTCGATTTTTTCAAAATATTGGATTTTTTGGTAAAATGTTTGCAACTTTTTTACCATATTATCCAAAGCTTTCTCGCGAAACATTGTTTTGATTTTCTTGCCAAAATTTTGGAATTTTTGGGAAATTTTTGCATTATGGATTATTTGAAAAAATTTTGTAAAAATGTTAACAGCTTTTTAAGATAAATCAAGGGAATATTAAAAATCATAAATATGTTGCATATACTGTTAATACAATTATGTACTATCGCAAATAATGATTAAAATATTATTAAGGCATACGAACACGCTCAGCTACGCAGTTAGTAAAATAATAATATCTGCTTAGTAAAGTCAAAACATTGAAAATTATACTTGCAAGCTATGCTTGCATTTAATTACAAATCCATATAACAAAATTCATGTAGTCGGCAGAAGTTCAAAATATTTCTGTATTGGCGCGTTAAAACATATTAGCTGAGAAATGTAATCCAGGCGAATTTCTATTTGAGGTATACCCGAATTTGCACTTCAACAAATTAACTTAGTCAATTTATGATCTAGTTTGTATGTTTATGGAAGAAATCCCACTTTTTTGTTGATCCTTTATTTTTGAAAAAATTTCGAATGATTATGTTTTGCTTGACAATTTAGTGTAAACAAACCAGTAACCATTTATATATTATATTCAGGGATACAATCAAGCCATGAATCAGAGATTTTGAAAATTAAGCGAATCCTTGAATAATGGTTGATCACCGTTATATAGTTATCTATGTAGTTATGGATGAAGTCACACCACTTTAATTACTTTAGTATATCTAACCCACGATCTAGCACCAAATGTCATACTACTCCTTCATATGTCTAGTTCTGATTGCCTCCTAGCTAATCATAGTGCAATATTGACAATAAATTTAAAATTTTTGAAGCATTATTTGTATCCTGAAGGGTAGCAAAGACACCCAAGTTAATCAAAAGTGGAAAATCTTTCAAAGATCTTGGAAGTTTCTTAGATTTTCTTCAAAAAAATTGCAAAAACTTAGCAAGATATTTTTAAGATATTCCAAGAATCTCTAAAGAAATTTTCAAGAAATTCCAGGAATAAAAGAAAATTCTCAAAAGTTCTCGGAAGTTTTCATATTTCATATATTGCAATTGTTGGAGTCTGTTTTTCCACAACGTGCTGATATATGGTAGCTTCCATCCATATTTGCGGACTTTCTCCACATCTTGCAAAAACCGCAAAAAAAGGTATTTGATTCATTCAAAATTTGAAAAATTAATACAGAATTTTCATAATTTCTCTTTGCAATGGTAGATCTAAGAATTTTACTTTTATTTTGGAAGTGGTCAAGAATTTCAATTTCCGAACCATCAAGATCAAGAAAATATTGTTTTAGTGAGTTTTCACGAGATTGCCCTACGGATTTACAAATCCTTTAGTTTACACGAAAATGCACGAAATTAATTTAATATCTGAAAACAAAATAAATATTTTGTTTCACTTTCCGTTTTTATTCAGTTTTACATTTTTTATTGAATGCAATTTCGTGGTTCAATTTCAGTTTTGAACAATTCATTGCAGTACACTTTGCTTCAGTTTCAATTGAACAATATATATATATATATATATATATATATATATATATACACTGTAGAATTCAGTTTAATTTTTATTGGTCTTTTATCAAAAGTTGAAATCAGATAATTGTAATATTTGAAAATATTTTGTTTAATTCACACGTTTTCCTAGTTATTTTAATGTCTAAGTTTACCTGGGTGAAAAGTTTAAAGCAATATGGTTGATATTTTTTAGGTTAAGAGTAATATAAATGAAAAAATAAGCAACAATATCTTTGCACTTCACAAAAGTTCACTATATCTAATAACATTTATATCATTAATTTGATAAAATCAATTTAAAGTAAAAAGACATCAAACCATTTATGAATGCTTACTAATATCATTTTATTGATTTTGCACTGTCATGTGCGATATCCTTGAACGTGAGTAATTGAATTTTGAACAGATTCTGGAAATTTATTGTGAAGTTCTTTTAACAATCTGAAATCGTATCGAAATATTCCAAAAATTTTAAATATTTATCAAGCATTTTAGCGAAGTTCTTGCAAATTTCTTTGAAGAAAATACCAAGAACCATTCCAGGCCTTTCCCAGATTTTCAAAGTTTTATTAACTTGGAACAGTAATATAAAACTTTAGACACAGATACATTGAAATATATAATTGCAAAAAACTTAAATCAATTAATAATATAAATAATTAAATAGTATTACTTTTTACATTGTAATGGTTTTTACAATAAAAATCAACAAATGATAGAAAAATGTCTTGCACTGTATAATTCAGTTTAATTTTTATTGGTATTTCATCAAACTTCGAAATCAGGAAATTGTAATCTTTGAAATTTTTTTGCTCTATTCACACGTTTTCCTAGTTATTTTAAAGTCTAGGTTTAACTGGAAGAAAAGTATAAATGGATAAATAAGTAACAATATCTTTGCATCGCACAAAGGTTTACTATGTCTAATAACATGTATGCCAAGAATTTCAAGAAATCATATATTTCACTATTGGATTCAAAATCCAATGCCATAAAAAACAAAAAGTACAATGTAAAACTAATTTTTCAATACGTGGTAAATTCCATAATGAAGCCAATAATTTACAAAAAAATTTACGCATAAATATTTAAATGTATATTATTCATTAAAGTATTTTTGTTGAAAAATTTTTATAAATGAACTTACAAACATTTTCCTGCTCCAATTTATAAGCCTTTTTGAATGTATGTGCACATATTTTTCTCTTAATTATTATAACGTGATGGTATTTCATGTACCTTGGAATTCAAAAAATTTTTCAAGTTAATCCAGATTTTCATTGAGTAGGCTTTTGATATACATTTTAACATTAGAATTTTAGAAGAGATCACGTTTGTCTATGCTATCAGTAGCACATTCATCAAGTCAATTTTGAAGATTAATATTTGCGGCAAGCTATATTATTTGATAAATTTATATTCAACCATTTTAATTTTCATAGTTGCATTAATAATTTCAATTTTGTAAAACATTTTCATATCGCTGAAAATTCGGAAATGACAAGATGCCAAATCTTTTCATCTTGTACATTGCATTAGAGAGGAGAAAATAATTATATAAGTTTTCAACCAAATTACTGTATTTCAAACCTATAAAAATTCCTACTGAACATATTATATTGCATGAATATCTTTATTCATTATCAAAGTACGATATAATTCGAATAAATAATCCACCATGTTTTGTATGCGATTCAATAAGATTAAAACTAATTTATAATGTAAAGTAGAGATGAATCTATTCAAATTATTTCATAGGCATTGCTTTTTTCTTTAATAATTTACAACAAAAAATCTTCTGATATTCCTTTTTAAGATCTGACCACGACATCATAAATAAGAAGGAATTGAATGAATGAGATATTATGCCGAATGTTGAAGATCCAGCATGATAGACAATTATCGGAATCTCAGTAATATTGTATCTGATTAGCAATGACATCACAGCCCTCGGTGTTGGACAAATGACCTGCATTAAGCATGATAACAATAAGGCCTTTATAATTCCACTAAATACAAAATTTTATGTATATATATTGCTTCTTACTCTACAATGCTTCTATGATAACCATACATAACTTAAATTAAGTAATAGAAACATTTATTCACAAAAAAACAATGGAAGTTAATAATGTGGTAATGTATAAAAAACTTTACCTTGTGTCAAAGCTATGTTAAAAACAAATATTTAGTAGATTTTTTATAATTTATTTTGAATATTTAAATAAATAAAGAATATTAAACGAAACAAAATGGTAGTTGAAAATAAATCATAATTAAGCAATATGAAAATGTAAAATTCAAATTACAAATTATATAATTTTTAAAATAGTAATTCTATTCAGGAAGGAAATTTACATTATTATTTACATTAAAGTTTTAAGCAGATATACAACATCCATGAAATACTGGTAGGCAGATATATACATATATAATGCATACATTAATACAAATTATTTATTTATACCTAATGTATATGTATATATATTGGAAACTTGTAAGACCAACTAATTTGGTTCTGGTCCTGTATTGGTCCCGTCACTTATATCTATTTCGTTTCCCGTACTGAGAACAAATCGTTAAAATTCATCGTTATTAATAATATAAAATTGAATGAACGCATTACGGAAATATTCGTGATTAGCAAATATAATATAAGAGCAAATATATCCAATATAAGAGCAAATTTATGCCAGTCCCAGTAGAACTGAAACTGACAGTTTTGTCCTATTTGTGTTTTGTGTTCTGATCCCATGCTCCTTCCCAAGGGAGTGGAACCGATGCGTATAACTGGACTGGTCCCGCAGGACTATAAATATGCATATATGTATGGTTAAAATATATGTAAAGCGTCTTTTGAATATTCATTTCATTTAAAGAAAATTATAAATGTTTTACTGAATAATTCATTTATCGTGATTCTCATATCGCCCCAGAGTCGTAGCAGAGAAGGGCTTACGTCGAAAAATTAATAATGAAATTTTCTGCACAATAAGCCTTGGAATTTTCAAAACTGCAGTAATATAAACTTTCTTCTACTTTGATATTTAAAACAATATACCAACTAAATTGCTCAATTTACCAACAATGGTAATTATTTACAAAGAAATCCTACTTATAATGGTTTTTTGATGTGATTAGTCTGGTCTTAAAGTCACGGTATAGTAACAAAACTGTGATACCCATCTACATCACTGCTCTTAATGTGTAAATTTGGAAAATGACTTTATGAAATACTGAGTTGGGATTACGGATATGTTCTTAGAAATATATGTAGATAATCGAAGCAATGGGAAATTGAAATTTATTGCCTTTCAAATAACTTGAACTTAAAATAACAAATTTGCAAAAAATCATTGTTTGGGCCATATTATTGGAAAACCTAACTTGAGATTGTGTTAGAGAAATTTTACCCTTCATTTGAACTTTTCGAAATCACGCTATTCCTTCTTCGAAAAAGAGCAAGCAGAATACCTCCATTCAATAAGATTAAAAACACTGAGGGCATTGCCCATTCCCAAATGACTTCAACAAAAGAAATAATAAGAGTGAAAACGCCATCTAGCGAAACCATTCTACAATGAATTTCACCATCAATTGAGATTTCTTCATATTTCTAAATGCAATATGAATTTTCTAGTTGAAATATTTATTAATTTATATTTTAATCATAATTAGTTGAGCATTTTTCAATTATTACTTTGTCATTTATAATAAACAACGTAATATTTTCTTAATACAGCTAATTTATTTAAATTTATACTAATTATTTTTAAATACGCATAACTACTTTCAACAAAAAGAAGAGAAATGCATAAATTATGAACCGAACTAAACTCAAATTAATGCCTACTAAAACATAAATTTGTCCACAAAATCATTTTACCACAGGCCAACATTAGATGTAAATATTCGCTCTAAGCAAACATCAAATAATTATCTATTCTCCACGCCCCTTAGCTGTGGAAACACTTTGATATTTATTGAAAATTGAAAAATATATGTTCACAACAAAAACAAAAACAATCAATTCTCTACATTATTGAGTTGAGGGCATAGAAATCACAGAATATATTGATCTATATAAACAGAAATGTAGATCAAAATTTCGACTTTGAGATTTAACTATTTGAACTCATTTGTCCAAAAATCGAAACTGAGTGAAATCAAATAAACAGCTGCAAGTTCACCAAAAGAGGTCCGGCAATCATAATTTGTTTCGTAATATAGAAATATCAAATTGGAATCACCTCTACAAAGCAATAAGTTTTTAAAATTCTAACGAATTTTTGAAAAGTTCTTTACTAAATTTAACCGCATTTATCTAAACATTGACTGGGTCAATTTCGAATTTTAATGGCTTAATTTACTCATAATTGTTTCGTAACGCTAACAAATTGCAATATTTTACGAAGCCATCTAGCGAATTTTGAAAATAAAAATTTCGTCTAATGCGAGACTATTTGTAATCGTCATTCGTGATCATCGAACTTTTAACTTCAATTTACAAAGCAAATTTACTCTTCCTTATATCAGATTTCATACTGAAAATATTTGATACAAAATTTTGCTGTAAATATATCTTAACTGAGGTCTTTGTGAAGATAGCTATAATATTTAAAATCATTAAACATTCGCGTACTTTCCCATTGCTTGCTTTTTAAAATTATTTAAAATTGTTATAATCATTTAATGAAACTTTTAAATTAGACTCAGTTTTATACTAAATATGTCAATTTTTCATGGCCCCTTGTATAACAAGGTTGGCGACTAGATAATTCTATTTATCTGCAAAAATTCTTCTTTTGAAAATGAAGATACTATGCCATTATTGTGAATACAAAATTTAATTAGCTATTCTAAGGGATCACATACTGTGTACTCCGTGACTATTTCTGTTTTTGCCAGAATTTGTAACTATAGTGTTAAAATACATGTATATTTCAACATTTAAATTTTTTTGATGCTTGAAACATATCTCCATACACTTTCTCTAAATTTATGAATATAAAGAAATTATCCTTGCTGTTCACATTAATTGGGCATTCAAAAAAAATCTATTTTAATGAATAATAAATCAATATTCTAACCCAAATAGAAAGCCTAATATTTTGTAGGAGATTCCCTTGTGTAGATAGCAAATTTTATACTCTATGGCACTGTATAACACAGCCTTAAAATTTCTTTGTCGAGAATTGAAAAAACATGTTTACACTCAGTCCAAAAAATCATAAAAATATCCAATTCTCAGGCCCAGCTTAAATATCCTTAACGCATGCTCAATGATACTTAGTTTTGCAGGATGTTTAAGCTAATATAGGAACCGAGTATTCACAGAATTTTCCATTATTTCCTTTCAATAATAGTTAATGAAATAAAAAGCCAGTCTGCGTAGTAATGTTTATTTATAGCTTCAATATTTTTCCATACTGCAAACTATATTTCTTAGCAAACATATGAACCAAAAACAATTTCTTAGCGATTAATGGCCATACGTATTGTGCTTAACATAGGAAAATATTTGACCAAGTGATTCGATTTGAGATCTGAAAGCCCTCAGAACTACGTCAAATTTCCATTTTTGATAAGTTTTACAGAACAAGTGCTAGAATAATGTCAAGTGACACAATAGATTATCGGTTCTCAACCGGGGTCCATGTAACTTTCCTATATATACATATATATATATATATATATATAT
>CABFPE010000084.1:1130905-1143973 GCA_900660155.1 Hofstenia miamia
ATATATATATATATATATATATTACCAATATCGGAAAATAATGAGAAAAACTATACACAAATTTTTTATTGAATATAGCAGTAAATCAAAGCACTAAGTCACTTGTTCACAATGACATTTAAATTAATTAATTCCTCAGAATATCTTTAAGAGGATTCGATTTTAAATGCCATCGGCTGTACTCAGCAAATTCGACATGATCAGTGAATACAACGCCTTTCCTTCCACCGTTGATTGATTTGTCTACCCAGCGGTCAAGTTAGTTGAGGTCTGGAGAATACGGAGACTGTTTATGAAGGCATATGCCTTTTGACTCGAAAAACGTTGTGTTTGGATAGCCGAATGAGGTCGCGTGTTATCTTGTTGCCAAATTTGTGAAGATTGACCACCTCGCTTCTTAGATCTTTCTTTACTGAACTTAAGAAGACAGTTTTCTACAAATTTAATGCAGTGATCGCTATCTACTGTTTCATTTCTTGCAGTTTTCTCAACGTAGAATTTTTTATGCCTCGTCATTGCAATGTTTGCCATAGTTTTTACAGCTGTCAGGTTAGCTTTCGGAAATTTTTCCCTTAGAGTACCAGTCTTATGCCAATAACGAGAATACTGTGGTGATTTACATGGTGCAAATGCAATCCACGTCTCATCAATTATTACTAGGCGTTTTTGTAATTGAGAAGCACTGAATTCCAGAAACAACTCACCGAAGGATTCACAACAACTGATTCGATTAAGTTTGTTCTGCACAGAAAAAGAATATGGCACCCACACAAAACAAACTTTTGTTAGATCAAAATGTTCTTTTAGTATTGTTCTCGCCGTTTGGTTAGTTGCATAACCCATTTGTGATATGGTTACGCTATGATTTTTATTGATAACTGCTTCAGCAGACAGCAATAACTCGTCAGTAATTAAAGAAGGTCGACCGCTTCTTGCAGCATCCCTCAACGAATTCTTTTAAATAATGAATATTGGATAGGCAAGTTTTTGGTACATTTGGGACGCTATATATATATACTGTATATATATATATATATATTAATATATATATATATATAGCTATATATTTTTCTAACGTAGTTATATTATGTTATATTTATTATAAATCGATCCAATCTGGCAAAAACGGACACCACTTTTGGACTTAGTTTCCTAAAATACTCCAAAAATTTTAAAATATTGCTGGCCGCCAAAATCTTGTTGAGCAGTGTTATTAAGTAAACCATTATATATAATAATATTTTGATACATATATAATAGCCCGACAAAGACTATATGCAAGACAAAAATTTTACTACAAATGTATAAGATCGTGAAACGCACAAACTATAATGTCATGGACTATATTATCATTACTTTATCATTATGCTTATAGCTAGCAAGGTTGCCGTTGATATGGAAATTTCGCATCAAATCAAATCAAATCAACAGACAGTTGCTAACTGATATCAATTGATATCAATTCAAATCAACAGTAATTTTTTGTTGATATCAATAGTATTACATTATTTGATACAATGTATTCTTTACTTATTCCAATAGAATTCACTAACTTGTGAGCTCATGTGCTTAAGCAGGGCACACAAATTCATTCATAATTACTAATGCAATCTTGATTGCACTGCAGCAGATTTATATTTTGATGAATATTTATCCTAAATTTTTGCATGCTACCAAAATCCAGTATGTTCACTATTAATAATATTTCAACCATATTTAGTAAGTCAATTCTTAAATTATAGATCTGCTTAAAGTGTTGCACATTACAGTTAATATGAAATTGTTCTACATATGATAGGTCCTAGCTATACAAAGTGTCACGAAAAATAAATAAATAAATATATTAAAATTATATATATGCGACCACAAAAAAAATTATTGTGCTCATTCTGTATGATGACAGTAAAAAGTACCACTCTGTACACAATTTTTTACAACTCCCACTCTGTACAATAATTAGTGGGAAAAAATTATAAATCCCACTCTGTGTCAATTTTTGTCAAAACTAACAAAACCACTGAAAAACCAAACTTAAAAACATATTACACACAAAAAATATGAGTATTTATGGTTTTAAGTATTTTGCTACAAAACCAAGATTGTTGCAAATTCTTGATGCAGTCTTTTCTGAAAAATCTTTTCAAACAGTTTAAGAAGCGCCCTCCTATTATTATTCCAGTTGCAATTTTCTAAATGTATTCAAGGCATTATAAATTCGAATCTTTGTTTTTCTAATGGGTTTAAATTCTTCCTTTTGAAGTTGTTGGTATTGAAAGTACACTTTCATACATAGCTGATAAATAGGAAATTATTGACTTTCTTGCCGTTTCAATTGTGTGGCCAGTTTGACGAAGGTGTGCTTGCTTTACTTTTTTAGGAATCATTCAATATATGACTATCCCAGAACTTCCTTACAGATGATGAATTAAAATTGAATTTAGAATATGAAGGTACGTAATGTTGTATTGCATTTCTAATCTGAGTTGACATTGTGGTACAAATATTTTGATTTTTATTGCCAAAAATTAATTAACAATGCACACAATGTGTTTTTTTATATGAATTTATGAGCATGTTCATGTTTCGAACTTAAATAGGTGCAGCAGCAATTGCAACGGAATTTTTATACCCAGTCTTATGTTTGGTGTTCGCTAATGATTTGCCATTCTTTAGTTCTTCAATATATTTTAAAGTTAAATGCAACTACTGATGCAGGGCGACAAGTTAAACTAGACTGCAAATAAAAAACAAGGGCTTGCAAATGCGCATGGTCAATTTTTATAGCATTCTTAAAATGGTCAGTCCAGACATTTTTAATTGTTTGCTTAACTACCGTCATTGCATTTATGGAGGGTATCTTCGACAACATTATATTTTTACTTAAAAATTTTTCACGTGCTGCAGAACGAATGAAATCGGAGCGTATTTCCTTAATTGTTTGCTTGGTCGCTCCATGAACACTAAGTTTTCGTCTTCTTTTGACATACACACTCTTATTAATCCAAAACCTTTTTCAAAATAAGTTAGGAATAAAGTCATACAATATCACATCCAGCTGATGCATTAATATTTTGCGTTAAGGCTTCAAATTTGAAATCATCAGACCAAATATCCATCGCTATTTTGAGACATGTACAAAACGATAACTGAAATTTTTAAGTGTAAAGAATGGGATTTTAAAAAATTCCCCATTTTAAAAAAACACCGTGGTTTAGCAAAAATATATGCAATAACCGTAAAGTTGCGTTGTTAAAATATTTTAGAATTTTTCAAGTCGTTTCAAATTTACACGTAAGTCCCACTGTGTACTATGAATAATCGGACCCGACTTCCACTGTGTACGCCTTTTTCGGAATTTCCCTTTACCCACTGGTACTAATGATGTATGTATGTATGTATGTATGTATGTATGTATGTATGTATGTATGTATATATATATATATATATATATATATAATAAAAATAATACCTAACCCTACTTAACTCAAGATTTTTTACAATTTTAAAGCACTTCTATAATGTATTTTATGACTTATAAATTTTTGAGATTTTTAAATCAATTCAAATGAATTGAAATCAATTGATTTGAAAATCAATATCATCTCAAATCAATTGATTTGATATCAACATGTTGATATCAATAAAAATCAATATCAACGGCAACCCTGATAGCTAGTATTTTCCTTTGTACTCCGCCTATGCAATGATCGGCCGTGTACATTATATTGAATGCAAAAAATTCAAATGTCTTTTATGTCTATATCGATAGCATACAGCGGTTCAGTGCAATGCTGGATTTATGTTACAAGAACTACGAGCATATTGATGCAATTAGCAGTAATCGCAAATAATCTCAAGAATATTATTACACTATGACATGGTGTCAATCCCTTTCTAATTGGTGTTTTTATTTATTACCCCCGCCTGAGAAGCATTATTTTCGCCTGTTTGTCAACAAGATTTTTTCAAAGCGATAGTTGGATCTTTTGAAGTAAATCTCGAGATGGGTGTTATTTTGACTTAGATTTATTTTTCAAAAGGATCTTCGTTTTTGTGTGGGTGCTAAAGCCAGTTTTATACACGTCCAGTAGCAAATATCAATTCAGAAAATGATTTTTTACAAATGAGGGGAATCTATATCAAATCCATTGACGTCTAAAGAATTTTTACCAATCTGAACAGAAAATTTCTGAATTGCGGAATAAAGGGACATAATAAAACTACTGCATCATCCTCTGATTTCAATTGCTTTATGACGCTATTGTTACCCAAAATAGGTATGAATCACTACAAGAGAATTGCGGAAAGAGTATTGATATTGATAGAGTGGTTATTTCAGTCAAATGAAGTATGAAAAACATGTGATAGTCAAAAGCAAAGCCTTGCAATAATGTATTTCCATTGTATTCAGGGCCGGATTAATGTTTGAGAGGGGCTGATACTGTAGATTCGAAAAAGGCAATTTTTTCAAAAAATGTACTCGAAGCTTATAGGCTATATTCGAAAATCGACATTAAATGTTTATACAGTCGAACGAAAATTTGAATCAAGCTGCATAACATAGTCCGAAGCGCTAACAAATGCAGTACAAATTGTCAAACACGCTCACAACAGAAGAAAACGGCTGCATGACCAGACTAAAAGTTATTGTAACTCGCAACAAAATCAACTTCTACACTGATAAAATCTACCTAAATTTTTTATTGTATTGCTGATTTCTTAGCTTCAGCGGGAGCGAATGTTTTGATCATATCAGTACAATCAGGATTACATAGCAACTTATGTTCAATGCTCATAAGCACCAGCATGTTCAACCATTCTTGTCCACTCGAAGATTGGAACTTTCATTTCACTATTCCCAACTTTAAAAAGCTTCTCTCTCCATGGCATTAGAGACCATCATGCACAGATGCATTACACAATCTCGATCTTTCGAAATGTCTGAGAAAGATTTAAAGTTGACAAAAGCTTGAACATGGTTAGATTCGTTCACACTCTCTGGTTTCTGAGTGCAAATAAATGCGGCAACCTGTATTAGTGTGTTTTCCAAGTCATCTGGGTAAAAGGAAATGAGATTCTGAGCTTTGTTGTGATACGTAAACTATTGCACATTGATTTTCAAATTGCTTTCAGATGTCATAAATCATATGCATTGTTCGATGTCTAACAAAACTATAATAAAATTTCGTCTAATATTACTACACAACTGTAAAGCTAAAACTTTAAAATGATTTTTGAGTGCTTAACTTTAAAATAGAAAGTGGTGATACCTAGATGAATAGATAGCATCTTGAGATGTATCTGTACGGGGTTAATTAAAACTAAAAAGGAATTGGCCACCATCAGAGTATTACTGTAAACTGCATTGTATATCTTCGCATAAATTTCATTTGAAGTGTTTAGCATTTAAATTTTTTCGGTTTTATAAAATTTTTAAGCTATAACCAGTAAAAGGCATGGAGTTCAATTATGGTTCAATAAATTTCGAGAGCAGAATTCTTTAACTTTGATCTCGACTCAGCAAAATTTCTTGATGCATGTTTTGTTTTTTTTGAGTTGATGTTTTAGATATCGACTCTAGCTGATAAGAGGAGATAAGTATAAGGGCAAATGTGCTATTAGAAAAGGATGGCAAAGCAGAGCTAACTCAATTTTAAATATTGAGACTTTTTATATCTGTTTTTTACAGTGTTACTGCATGCAAAAAAAATTAAGTTAAGCTTCTGAAAAATTCTTGATGATTTTTAGACAAATATAATCTTGCATGTTTCTCAGAAATAACGTTGTATATTATTATTCTTTGCAGTAAGCAAATCTGTTCTCAAATACGCTGGGCAGTGGCAGATCCAAGAAAGACAGGTTATGCATTCCTCCCATCAGTAAAAAATGAATAAAATTTTCATAATACTCTTAATTTTCTCAGATTTCAAGAGTAGAGTTTAATTTAGATTTGTATTCTTAAAGTAAGAACCATAAGGAAACCATAAGGGCTTTGACTATGACTAAGTCGTCCCAGAGAATACCTCCTCGAGGTGGTTCCTGGATAATGCTAACACTCAGCGAGCGCGTCGGTGTGCGGTTGCCCGGACCCCGCGCCATGTGTACTTTGTACATGTGGGGGCAGCGACTGTCGAGAAGCCTGTCTGTCAGTTTTTCGGGTAGACAGACGGCGGCACAGTGGAGACACTGCTAGCACTATTGGGTACTTCTCATGAAGCAGTCATGCAGAGAGGTAACTCTCTATCTCTGGCATATAAGATAGGCCCTAGGCCAAAGTTTGCTGTGCCTTCCTGTTGAGGCAGTTTTGCTGTGCTGCAGGTAGCTATGATCCAACATCATTACCATCTATTAATGAGTTGAGACGAGGCCTCTAAATTAGCTAGAATGATGTGCATTTTAGAAAATACTGGTTCGAAATTATTCGCACGGATCTATATGGTAGCCACACTCTAAAGTTGCCACCGTTAGTAGCCTTGGTTGGCCAAAGCGAGAGAAGCGCAACCTTCTCAACTGAAGTTCGGCCTTCGGCTTCACTCTGCTGATCAGACTCAATACAGATCAGCACTCTGCGTGCCAAGGGTCGCCAGAGAATTCTTAAGATCAAACCTGCCAGGCACACTTCTTGGAGTATGGTCCGGACCCGGATCTTTGGTTTCACCCACTGAGTTAGTCTGTTAACATCCTCAGTAACCCCACAAAAAAATAAATCAATATTTTAAGAAACGAATGCAGTTAAGAGTCAATTCATCAGAATTCAAAATAAATATTAATTGTAAGAGCATATCTATGCCCCAAAACCAACTTTATTGTCAGAAAATCACAATTTTATGTTTAGGAAAGTATTTCAATTTGAATCAATAGTATATATAAGCAGAAGCTTTTCTAGATGAGGAAGTAGAGGAAGGCCTCCAGAATATTAGCGCCTTTGTTGCACATTTCAAAAGCAAAATATCCAAGTAAACGATTTACTTTGGTTTATGAATATCATTGAATATAAAAAATGAGGCTAAATTAAAAATCAACTCGGTTTTAAACTGATTGCCTTCAACACCCAAATCCGAGAAGTTCGGCCTTCGGCTTCACTCTGCTGATCAGACTCAATACAGATCAGCACTCTGCGTGCCAAGGGTCGCCAGAGAATTCTTAAGATCAAACCTGCCAGGCACACTTCTTGGAGTATGGTCCGGACCCGGATCTTTGGTTTCACCCACTGAGTTAGTCTGTTGACATCCTCAGTAACCCCACAAAAAATACCTCAATATTTTAAGAAACGAATGCAGTTATGAGTCAATTCATCAGAATTCAAAATAAATATTAATTTTAAGAGCATATCTATGCCCCAAAACCAACTTTATTGTCAGAAAATCACAATTTTATGTTTAGGAAAGTATTTCAATTTGAATCAATAGTATATATAAGCAGAAGCTTTTCTAGATGAGGAAGTAGAGGAAGGCCTCCAGAATATTAGCGCCTTTGTTGCACATTTCAAAAGCAAAATATCCAAGTAAACGATTTACTTTGGTTTATGAATATCATTGAATATAAAAAATGAGGCTAAATTAAAAATCAGCCCGCTTTTGAAATGATTGCCTTCAACACCCAAATCCGAATACTATCCGACTCGATTGCACTCCTTGCTATAAATCTACTACTTTCCACAACCTTCATGCATATGTGGTTTTTCCAAAGTGAAGGTTGTTAAAATCTATTTATGCAATTCCTTTACATCGGAATATTGAACACCATTGCCATATTGGATTAGATAATGATTTTCCTGATGTAGACTGAATTGGCGACGAATTTGACAGCCAACCCATGACAATGCCATTTAAATTAATGCTAATTAGACGCATTTTCGTAATTCATGGCATAAATCTACTTGGACATGTCGGTTTCCCAGACTAATGTTGGGAATATCGGAATTTTACAATACATTATGTGCCTTGAAATTGAAAAACTTGAATTACTTAGAAGAGAACAAGATAAAATTTTCACATTTCAAAATATAAACAAAAATTTTTAACAGATTGTCAATAAATTCTATGTCATTAAGGAAATTTGGGTTGATTTACATGCATTGGTACGTAATATCAAATTTATTTTATTCTGAACAAATTTTTGACGGAATTTAATGCAATATATTGGCTAAATCCCAGCTCATTCCAGCCCATCTCATATCCTTCTCTGACACAACCATTTGTTATTTTTTGGCACAAAATATAAGCAAAAAATATTGTACTTTCATCTATTGAAACTGGAAAGAAAATTTCCAAATAATTCACTATGTCATGCAAATGCTATGGATGCCCCAACCTGAATAGCACTATCCTTTCAGTTTGAAATTTATCAAGAACTGATATTTCTTAGGCCATTGTGGAAGTACATACTGCGCTAAATATAGTAACTAATTTATCTAACAAAACATTCATTGGAAATTGACAATACCAATTGATATTTATTCATTGGGCATTTTATGTTTTTAAAAAGAAGAATTAATCATTATCGAATATAAAATATATAGATTTAAAAAGAAGTATTGCCCACCTGGTTTTCCATGCTTGGGATCATAAGAAATACCCTTTCCACATATAATTGAATTGTGATTAAATTACCGCTTAAATAATTATTTCATGCATGCTTCCTTAGTTAAAAATTGTGTAAATAACTCGTAAACCAAAGAACATGAAATTTGCTATTGAATTCGAATTTCCTTAATAAAAGAAGTACCGTACTGTGGATTTCTCATGAAACTGCGCTTTAATTTTCACCAATTGAATAAAACTATGGTATATTTCTGAATGCGCTTAATTTTAAATGTCATGGGCGTATGCTAAGACGCTAGACAAGTGCTATTTAAAGTATATCAGAATAAGATAAGAATAAAAACAAGAATCTCAAGATTATACAATTATCAATTCAAGATTTGCTTCACTCTTAATGTCAGGAAGCAAAGTGCAAAATTTAATAGAATATTTTTTACGAAAATGACTTTAATTGCTTAGTATTATATTAGTGCATATCGAATTTTTTAATTCGGAGAAATTTTTAAAAAATTTTTTCAGATATATATATATATATATATATATATATATATATGAAAAATATGTTTTTGCAGAGGTTATTGAAAACGGGATGAGGATGCAAACATAGCATACCACACTATGAAATTTTTTAGAAATGTATATTATATGTATTACTCATTAATAATCTCTGTACTGTTAAAAAGGTATCTAAGGATGACATGAAAATCATGATTTCTGAAGTAAACATATATCTTTCCTTATATTAAATTGTTCAGATGTTGCTAAAACTACATATTGAATCTATCTAACAATCAGTACAATTCATGTTTTTCGCTTTCTAACGTGTCGGATGCCTTAAATTTTTTATTTTTGTTATTCTTTCAAAAACAATAGGTCAGTGATTTAGAATAGGTTTAATTCTAAGGCCAGACTTTACCATTTCAAACCTGACTATTCGTAAAAAACATTTTTGGGTATGTCGAGATCGCAACGTTTTTGAAATTCCTAACAACCATTTGTTTGTGTTATTTTGCCTCAAATTCTGAGCTCGTAGGCTATTTATCTTATATCGTCTCGCTGTATGCAACTTAGAGAATATCTAAATATCCGCTATTTCCGAGATAGCGCCGAAATTTATATTCGTTCAATATTATTATTCAAAACTGCTTAATTATTCATAATTAAAAAATTCAATATATATTTATTTCTTTTTAATTTTCGTGTTGTTGCACATATATTAGGATCTAATAAACTTCTCCGCTTGCATTGGCATAGCTTGCAAACTATTGCCATATTAGGTTTTGCTTGAATTTACTAAATCATAAAATTATATTAGGATATTGTTAACTGCATACAATACGGTAGCAAATTAAAGCTGCAAGAAAAAATTTCAAATTTACATGTATACGCATATTTTAAGCACAGCTCTAAAATTGCTGACTGACCTTTTATTTATTTAAATATTTTAAATTCAAAGTTAATCCTAAATTAAAAAATTATAGACTTGCGTAAAATAATTTGTTTTGAATACAAAACAGATTTGAGAATTTGCATNAATGTTGAATTTTATAGAGAATACATTCTTCTCTTTGCTGCCAAATCTGCTATCCTATACGCACTAAGGAAAAATTCAATTGGTAAATTCTTTGAAATTCTTTGTATACAGGTGCACGAAGAGGCATTTACACAATTATAAAATGACGTGATGACAGCAACATTATCAATGCCGGACTATAGCAAACCTTTAACGTTATGGAAGCAAGTGATGTTGCCATTTCTGGGGTTTTTTAGCAAGGTGGAAACCGATATTTTTGTTAGCATCTTACTAAAAGGTTTTGAAAAGCGAGTGTATGTTAATGATAGAGGCCATCATTTTTAGCGTGGTTAAGCTAAATAATTTTTTCTATGGATGACAATTCAATTTTGTTGTAGACAAGAGGGGAGTCATATGTCTGTTTATAAATTCTAAGCCGTCACAAAAACATTTACAGTGGCAAATGTTTATATTGGAATTTTCTTTTAAAGCTATCTGGAAGATGGGTGATGACAATATTGTTCAAGATGTGCTTAGCGAGACTACAACGGCAATTGCATGTGCGCAAAAGGAACGACTGGAAGATGCAAACAAGTATTGTTGCTGAATTTCCATTGTGCTAATCATGGGCGAGATGTCATGCAAGCAGACTTATACCAAAAAGACAGGATTGCAGATGTTTCGAAAACAATGTTCTGCATGCGCTGAACTAAAACCCAATATGGGCTCACCCGCCGCCAGCATCGATTCAAATTCCTAGAGAACCCCAAGAACTTGCGGCAGTTGATTTTGTATTGCAATTTTCCTCAAACATTGCATGGATTTCAGTACATGATGATATTTGATGATGATTTTCCTCGGTTTGCAGAAGTTTACATACTAAGGAAGATTTTTTCAGATTCCGCCTCAAGATATCTCATTGACTATGCATCCAGGTGCAGCAATGTCAATCAGTTGTTCTCAGATCGAGGATTGCAGTTATAATCATTTCAGTATGTTGATATACATGCAATCAATTGGGAATTAGCAAAAAAAGAACGACTGCGTGTGACCTGCAAAGCAACTCTCTTTGTCAATGGTTCCAGAGAACTTTGCTAATGAAAATCAAATCTCATGAAGGAACAAAATTATTATCCATTTTCATGGACGAAGTATCTACCCGCAATTCTTTGGGATTATAGAATCTGCAACAGGGTTTTTGTCACATGAGTTGATATTTAGAAATGCACCTTCAATACTCTTAAGAGCAAGAACAAATATTATTCAAGCAAGTAAACGTAATCAGTCTAGATGCAAGGTTTCGTCATCGCAAACATCGGTAGGAATGGCAATATATATTAGATCACCAATACCTCAACAAAGAATCACCCTCTTAATCATGAAATAAGAGTTGTCATCACCACAAGTAGTTAAAGTGAATTGGGACATGTCTCTGCATGTCGACTTGCACCAAGACAAGTTGGAATAATGAAAACTCGGATATACAAGACCATACTCTTTCAACTGATCCTAAAAATAGATCAACTTCAATAGCCGGAAGGTATGATCAATGTATTTAAATTGTTCCAGAACGATATGGGAATGTCATTTAACATGATTAGCCTAGAATTTTTTTTGAAGCAGGAAGTGTGTAGCAGTGCATTAGTTTAGATTTATTATCAGTACAACTGTGTAATATTATTTTATTGCTTCACACATATGTATACTTTCCACGTTTTAAGATACAAATTGCAATTGACTAGTTGCTAATCTTGTTGACAGGATACAAATAAATAGATGTACGTTGTCTAGCTTCAATTTCATTTTGATTCATTATTTTTTTTTGAATGCAAATAGATTATACTATATACATTGACAAATGTGAATAGTATACAACTACAATTATTTAGAAATATGTATATATATATATATATATATATATATATATATATATATATATATATATATATAGTTAAAATATAATATGTACAAAACAAATAATGCTAATTTACAGTTATTAAGGCTAAAAATTCACACATAAAAGTACACAAACTCAGTAAACAATGTAACGTTTAGAAGACGTCTTATAACACGTCTTAAAATGGTTTAGAAGACGTTTAGAAGACGTCTAGAAGACGTTTAGAAAAGACATCTTTGAGACGTTTAGAAAACGTTTAGAAGACGTTTAGAAGACGTTTAGAAGACGTCTAGAAATGTTTAGAAGTTGCTTATAAACGTTTATGAAGCATTTAGTAGACTTCATATTTAACAATTAGTGATAATTTATTTTTCTAATTTCTATAATTCTGCTACAAGCAGAGAAAACTGCATTATGTAGCATAAAAATTGCTGGCAGTCAAGAAATAAACAATGACAAACATTATTGCCATTTCATTGCAAAATTCAAATTCATAATTTTATATTTAATGAAATAATTTTATTGTTAATTTGATAGTACTGGTTTATATACCTTCAACAATGCACTAATAATTTTGCGTATAATAAATTTAAATTAAACATTTTTATTCAAAATAAATTTAGAAAAAATTTTTCAAAGCATCGTTAAAAAATATATTCTCAATAAACTTAGTTCTTGTTAACAAGAAATAGACACTTAGTGCTAAAGCTTTGCATAAATTATTCTTATAATAACTTGAATATTTACATATTAAATATCTAAAGCATCGATTATATTGATTCAACACCGATTGCTCGTGTTAATTTCATTTGACAATTGCAATGACGGGAATTTAGTTCACATTATTCCTCATGTTGGTTTAATTTGACGTATTCAATATTGAAAGCACCTGTTTACATGGTTTCTTTTTGCTGACATTTATAAAGCGATATAAAAAATAATAGGCTAACGTCAGCAATTTACCCAACCCAATTAACACAGACCAGGTGTTTGCTGTAATTATTGCTGGTATTTAAGCGACAAGGCCAAATATTATAAAGAAAGCCCCAGAAATTTTGTGTAAAGAAACGGGGTTTACAAAGTGACATTAGTTTTTCATATCAATGTTATATTCT
>CABFPE010000084.1:1146585-1163547 GCA_900660155.1 Hofstenia miamia
AGAAAAACGATAAAAATTAAAATTTATGAAAAATTCGTGAAAAATTGAAATTTATGAAAAAATTAATGTTGAGATAATGATGATATAATCAATCTAAAATTATGTCTAAAAGGCCTTCTTCAATATAAACTATAAATATATTGTTAAAACAAATTATTATTCTAATTAAATCTCAAATAAAGTTTTATATATAGTTTATTAAATGTGAATAAATCTGATTATACAATAACTACACTTTGAAATTGAGTGATAAATTTTATCGCTGTTACAATAGTTTTTCTTGTACAATTAACTGCTTTCTCTTACATAGCTACTAGTCCGTCAAAAAATAGTCCATGAGTATCTCTTGTACAGAAATTTTAGTTTATACTATTGCAACTTTTATTTATTGAAGGTTGTCGCCATTGTTTCTGGAATCAAAACTGGCTGGCCAAAGTTTCAGTGTTTCATCTGTGAGTGGGATATTCGTGATAAGGAGAACCACTTCATTCAGAGGTGTGGAAGACGCGTGATGGTTACACACTTGGTTAAAAGAACGTCATCAATGAGCCTCTTGTTCCAAAGGAGAATATCATTCTGCCACCGCTGCATATCAAACTGGGATTGATGACTCAGTTTGTAAAGGCGCTAAAAAAGAACGACAGCCAAGCGATTGCTATGTTCAAGGAGAAATTTCCAAAACTTTCAACAGCCAAAATTAATGCCGGCGTCTTCAATTGACCGCAAATTCGGGAATGTCTTAAAGACCAAATTTCACCCGAAATTTTTCTGAAGATGAACTGGCAGTGTGGGAGTCATACAGATCTTTTGTTGACGGCTTTCTTGGAAGAAACAAGAACCCTCAATACAAAGAGATCATCAGGAAGCTGCTGAGTGACTTTCAGAATCTGGGAGCCAATATGTCATTGAAGCTCCATCTTCTCCACTCCCACTTGGATCTATTTCCTGAAAGCAACTGTGAGCATGGCGAACAATTCCACCAAGCAATTGCTAATATGGAGAGTCGATATAGTGCACAGTGGACTCTGGTTATGTTGGCCGACTACTGCTGGAAACTCATGCGGGAAGATCATCAAGCTGAACACAAAAGGAAGAGACAAAAACTTTCAAACTTTTCGTACTTTTTTGTATAAAGCTATATCCTTTTCTCATTATTTGCGCTCCTACATTTAATCCATGTGTTTAATAAAGTATTAAAATCATACAAAAATCTATTTGACATATTAATGTATGAAAAAATAAACAATTTCTGTATAAAGCTATATATATATTTCTCATTTTTACACTCCTAGCGTAAATCCATGTATTAAAATCATGCAAAAACCCAATTTGACATAATTTTTTTTACTTAAATATGTGATCTATTCAAGCAAAACAAAGATTACTATTGTGTTCAGCATGCTAGAAATACCCAGAAACGGCATACCTCGTTTGAATAAAAAAAAATTTTATCTCCATTTGTTGGCCAGTGTAATTGGAGATTTTATGAACTACTATGAGAATGATAGTTTCAAAAATATCAATATTACATTAATATTTGCCTTTCTCAAAATATTAATCATTAACCAATTATAGAGAATTGTTAATTGTATAGGGTCTTGATATAACAAGGAAATCTTTGCTTGTCAGCATTAACGAGAAATTTATTATTAAAATAATCGATTCTATGTTAATAGACAGTTAATGCTGATTCTCTCATAACAACTTTATTATTTATATAACTACAATATTACAGACAATTTGTCTGTATATTATAGATTTGTTGTCAAAATACACATAAAATATTAAATAACTTTAAAATGATGTGATTGCAACATTTTGAATATTAAATGGCAATACTAATATGCTTCAAAATAATTTACTAAATAAATGATTCTAACAATATAACTATTGTGACTTTGGTGGATAAAGGCTTTCCCCTTATTGATGATGTTATTTATAGTGTTTTGCAAACTATCTATTAGAAACACCAATGCCCTCAAACAAAGATTTCATGTGTCAAACAATTTTGCTAGGATAATGCCTTAACAGCCAAAAAAATTGTTATAAGCTTTATTACACAAAATATGATATATGTTTTATTACAAAAGTATACTATAAGTTTTATTACACAATATATATATACTATAAGTTTTATTACACAAAATATACTGTATGTTTATTACACAAAATATGCTATATGTTTTATTACATTTGCATGTTTGGATATTTTGTAATAAAGGAAGTTACAAATAACACATTTTTAGATTTACTTCTACAATATTTATTTTTATAAAGTACAAAGAAGACCAAATTGAAATGATGCACATGCATAAGTGAAACTATTGTTTATTATGGTGTACTGATATTTTGCCATTTCTTCCATTTTTCTCACTAAGTACACAGCACTGATGGTTTCAAAGACATTATTCTCTGTAATTTGGCTGTCTTTGGAATTCTGAAAATTCTTAGGCATAGAAAAAATCCTAGAAATGTCAGATGACACACTGATCCATCAATATTACATTATTAAATCAACATTTCGAGGCTATTACTATCTGAAGTATTTGTAACAAAATTGTTCTATAGTAATTTGCATTACCAATGTGGTAGGCCTTTAAATTTCTTCTGATAAGTGCTTAAGTTCTGAACACTACTCATGCAACAATTTTTTCTATTAAATATGAAATTCTAAAAGTATTTTACATGTTCTGTTATATGTAAGCATTTGGGTATTATTAAAGCAAAATATTTTGTAAAAAAATTATTCCTGTAGTAAAAAGGACCTATACATTATCTAAACATAATAATCTTTAGCCATGTTTCTTTGACAAATATTCCTGAGATATAAAAGTTGTAAGAAGTAAATGCTAAAATTTGATTTTAAAAACAATAGAAATCAATTTGCACTCAAAATTCATCTTATTGTTATTACGAATTTTTAGTAGTTTAAGTGAAAACATTAGACTGAAAGACATATTTCATTCAATGTGATCATCTCCACTTTGAAAGAAAAACTTTCCTCTTAATATGCACTATTCCTTAAAAGATATAAAATTATATAATCAAACCTAAATGTTAAGTAGTTTATGCTTGTAGATGTAATCATTTTTTAAATTATGACTATGCTGCAATTATCTTATGTATAGACTTTTGATATTAAAAATTCTTTGGATGGTAAACTTAGAATTTCTTAGGTGTTATAATATTGTTGAATTAGTTTTTTACTCTTTTTTATCTACTTAGTTGTCTGCTACTATATAAAAAAGTCCTCACCACATTTACAATTGATTTCATAGATAATGTTGGATTTATCTAATATTTTGGTTTTAATTCCAAATGTGTATAAACAACTCTTACAATTTTATATAATTATTATTCTTATTTGCTTTGCTCAAAATATTCAATTCTAAACGGATGTTTAATATCTTTTGTTGTTAATATTTCATCCATTGCTTCATTAATATATTTTCATAAAATTAACTGGATGGAGTTTTCTCTAGATTCAATTTAAATTTGTTTATTTGTTGGTCTATGATTTCATATGAATTTCAGACATCAAAATTCGATGCATTGCTCCATCAAATAGTTCTATATTTTGCATACTACAGCTGAAGTTAAATTTAATTTTTAAATACATCGGCATCAGTTAGTTTTCTAAAAGTTCCCCTAACAAAACTGGTCAAAGTTTTGTAAAAATATTCACATTTACAAATTAAAATTATAGTTAGGTTGTTTTCAATTATAAATTTTATGTTGTTATCTATGAAATTAAATAGTGTAAAAATAAACTCTGCATTTTCTTATAAAATCATAAACCAAGAGATAAGAAAATTAAAATCAAATACAGAGAAGAATGAATATCCAATAATTTTGTGTACAATGACATTAACAAAGGAATGGATGAAATAATTAACTCATGATTAATAAACAGTTAAATTCTGAAAACAACACAAGATAGAGAATTGCATCCTCTTTCTTGACATATCTTAGTCTAGTTGAGCCACACCTTTGTGTGCACCACAGCAGTCAACCTCTGAATTTGTGCACAGCGTGCCTGGATGGGACTCACCCAGATTTTCTTCAGAAAAAAATGTCAGGTTAGTAATTTTTGCTTTGGACATTCAACTGCCTCATTATCTGAATGTATGGGAAGAATTTGAATATTTTTGAAAAATTCAAATTTTTCAAAGAAAAATAATATTTCATAAAACTTATTTTTAGCTAAAAATGTAAAAGTTTAGCTTATATCACTTATACAATGAGTAAAATCAGGGGATAGTCTTTCTCTGAAAACTGTCTAAAAGCATTAAGTCTATCCCTATTACCAATACAAAAGCCATTTGCCATCTCTACCAGATCTATGCTATCAGTCTTTTTTGTGGAGGGTAAGCAACCTAAGGTGATTGAGTCTTTCTTGGGAAATTGTTGTCCTTAACCTATTATTTAAGTGATGGAGACAAGCATCAGACCTCTTGCTTGTGGCATTAGTTGCTGGTATAATAGCATAAGAATAGTATTATTGGATCTGAGAGCTGAAATTTTTTGGATTATATTGAAATATCCTGCCACAAAAGACCAAAATTTTCATTAGTTATCATTTTTTCTATTTTTTTGATGGTGCATTTGGCAAGAATTTTTGCATCTGTTGCTGACAAATCAGGACTCTATATAGTTCTTGAAAGTTGGTGAATAAGAACATCTTTAATGAATGACTTTAGTTAAGGTATCTGCAGTAGTGTTGTGAACTTGCTTAAGTCCAATGAATTCTTCATGCACTTCCAAATCCATCAAAAGCATACAATAAAGTGCTTCTTATTTGAATTATTTGTGATTTTATCAGCTGTTATAACATAGAACATTGATTTATTGATGTCCTTAACTATACTTTTATTATATACAGTGCCATTATCTTAATAATTTCATTCTTGTTGTCATGATGGAGAAATTTGTTTCTGCTTTCTGCTGCTATGCTTTGATCTGTACATCTATTTCCCCACATTTTCTCATTAGTTGGTCAAATTTGCCATACTTTTTGTCTCCTTGGAAAGCAAGTCCTTGTCTTGTTAAAAATCTGATATTTTGGAGAACTTGCATGAATACTTGGCAATTGTTTGCTTGGCTTAAAGTGTAGCTTTTGGAAATTGCACAACCAATGTCTGTAGCATTGTGTTCAATATTTATTAACCTCAAATAATCAGAATGAAATTTAGAAGCCCTGCTTTCTTTAAATTTTTGATTTGAAGGCACTTTTTCCAATTATGAAAGCCAATTTTGATGAATGCTTTATCTTGTGTTCCTTGAAATTGATTTGGTTTCTCAAGCATTGCAGATTTCATACACATGTAACAAACAACTGCATTCCATTGTATATGATAATGTAGCAAAGAATAATCTTGTAACCAATTTGCTTGACAAGAGTGCTTGTGACTACCAATTCTTGTTTTTGGAAAAAAAAGAAATTCAAAGTTTGATAAAATTCCTGAAATAATTGTATTTATCACTTTAGGTAGATCAGAAGTTTTCCTGCTCTCATTTTCCACCAGGTGAACATAAGAAATTACTAGTGGGTTTTCAACTGTATTTTCATTGTCAGCACTAGATTCATTTTGATATAAGTCAGATATTTCTGTTGAAGCATTACAGTAGAAGAAGCATGGTTAGTGCTCTTTTGCATATTACTTAACATATCTATAATGTGTCCACAAGTCATGCTAGTAAAAGACATTGTAGTGTTTAGGTTTAGCAAGTGCTGCTGAATCAAATGGCTCAAACTAACATGGTGTAGTAATTTCTACAGTTGATGAATCACATTAATGCTCCTCTCATTAAGAGGTTTGAAATTACCATTTAACACTAGAATGGCCATTACTCCTTGTGATTCTTTTTCATGCAGCATTTCATCAAAAGCCTAACCAAATAACCTTTAGCCAAACTATTTTTTGCTGTAATCTTTTTTTGTGACCTGTTTAAAATTACTTGATCATAATAAATCATTTACAAATTTAAATTGCTCTAAATAAATTTTTATTCACTTTGCAATCTTATCTTTTGGTCAGAATAGGTCCCTTTAAGTTTGCACCTTTTTGCCTATGTGAGGCTAGCAAGAATGCATTTAAGCTTGCATTCTGTCACATGCCCCTCTAACTTGCCTTGTTTTCTCTCTGTAAGCTAGAGTGTGTGCTTCTTCCACTAAGTCTTTTGAATGTTCATCTTGCCACAGTGTTGATTGATACTTTTTGCTTTTTATTAGCTTGAGGATGATTTTCTTCTCAGTGGATTCAGTTTCTTTGAGTCTTAGAAACTTTGTCTCATATAATGCTTTATTTGCTGTGATTATATATCATAGTTCATTTAATAATTCTTTGAAGATGTCAAAGTACTTCTTGTATTGTCAGATCCCTTTTAATGCTATAATCATTGTCATGTGAGCATCTACAGTTGCAAAATGGGCCAATGATATGTCAAGTTCACTCTCTGGGTAAAAGAATTTAAAGGCTTTTTCCAGTTTTGTTGGGTTTACTATTTATTAACAAAAAATCTCATGGTATTTCTTACATCTTCCTCCATCATCTGCAATGGGTCATTAATATTTGCCCTCACAATTGTTATTATCTCTATTCTCTTCAAAATATAGTAGTATTTGCATCCACTTTCTCAGAGGTTCAACCACACAATATAATTTACAACAGTGTGTAGTATTATCATTCTAGTCATTGTTTTGTCCACAGCTTGTTTTGGGATCTCAATTTGTTCATTTACTGGCTGGCCATCCTTGAAGAGGTGGTATGTGCTTATCTGGCATTTGATAAATATTTGCTCCATGTTGTCCCCCTCTATCACTAGATTTTTTGCTTTTTCATGTCTGGGGTCTCTTACTATTTAATTGGCTCTGTCCAAATCTTTAGTGTACATGTTTTCATAATGTACTGGTAATTTCACTATTAGTTTATCATTGATCTTCATTTTAGCATGATTATTGGTATTTTAATTGTTGGTGGGCATCTATATATGAGGAATTGTGATTGTGTCTCCTGCTATACTGCTCTATCTGCTTCTCTTGTTTTACTGGCTTTTACCAATCCTATCATTGCTGGATAATTACTTTTCTGTGAAATTGTTCACATACTTCTTAACTCATTGAGTTTCTCATTGAAATTGTTGTAGTATTTTTTGTATAGTCTTAATCTTTTGATTGCTATCATTAGTGTCATTATGGCATCCACTCTACTAGTATGTGCTAGATCCGGGTGTGTATTTGTCTCTGGGTAGAAAAACTCATATGTTGATCTCAGCAATTTCGATACTGATGCTTTGTCTTAGAATACACTGATATTGCTATGTACTTCTTCTCATGTTATCCCTTCTGGTTTGTTTTTCCCCAGTCTTATTATTGTTATTATCTCAACACATTGCATTACATCATAGTATCTGTAGTGTGAGCTCCATAACTCTCCCCAGGCTATATCATTGATTCTTGAAAATAAGATAACTGTTTGAGCTGGACGATTTTCAATTTCTGTGTGTGTATTGTAGCATCATCCCAAAACGAATAGCTGCAGGAATAATGTCGAACGATTATAGTAATTAAAAATAGTTGTAAAAATTAGTTAATGATTCTATTCATTTTTGTAAGATGCAACTAAGCTACAATATTGTGCAAATTAAGAAAAACAAGTTAGCCGATTAAGTAAAAATTTGACAAAGTAAAACGAGCAAAATGACGCTTATGAATGAACAGCCATATTGGCAGACAAATTATTTGAAATTCAAAATCAGCAGGTACTTTTAAGATTTTAAATAAATAGCTTTGAATTTGATTAAAAGGTTGATGAACAATAAATTCTTCAGAGTTTATTTTATTTACATTTCTTCATTATCTGGTTTGATTATTTAATAAAATGTTCAGCTAAGCAAGTTGTGTTGAGTAGGGGCTGGATTCCATCACGGGATTGATTCGAAGGGTCCTTGTGCCAGTCACGAAACCACACTTATGTTACGGTTAGGAGTTTTTGGATTCTTTCTTAGTCTGGATATTGATCTATACATGTACAAAATAATGAAAGCCTGAAACGACTGGATAGTCAAACCCTAAGCATATATATCTATTCTTAATAGTAGGAGACTTGACTATAATCGACCAAATAAATGACTCTACATGCATCATTATTAAATGTAAGTATAGGAAACTGCAATAGTAGTAATTAAATCACAAAGCCAATAATTTTACGGTAATGGCTATCTTAGTATTATTTATATGCAGTGAGTGTCAATGCCTGGTTGCTTTATTTACTCAAATCAACTAACACTTTACAAAATTGAGTTTAAGTCAGTTACGACTTATCGTGAGTGCACACACTGAGCTAAAGTAAGGTTCACATAATGCTTTGGGCAGTAGCCCAGAGAAGAATTGAAGAGGAAATGTCACGTGGCTCCATCACCTAAACAGTGATAATTAATATTCAATTAACTTAACTAGTTAACAAGAAAGGAAAAGTTTGGCAGCTCAATGATCTAGTAACTCCTCACCCGCAATTTACTGAGTGATAATCACCAATAGTGATACACAGTGCAAATAGGCCAGGTGGAGGATGTTACAGTATGGCTTCTCCCTCTTTGTAAAGGTCATATGGCGTGACAGTTCCTTCTATATACACCCTTTCCTTGTTGTTATTTTTAAGTATTACCTCTTTGGATTTCTTATATCTCTCATTATTTATTTTCTTTTCAGGTTCTTCAAGTGTATTGACATATGTGTTTTCTTCATGCAATATTGCTTTAGCTGCATTTTATCTTTGAGTCTCCATGTTGGTAGGAGCATTGGAATTGATATCATTGGCGGAGGTGTACACTTCAGCAATGTTGTCATGGTTTGGTTGTCTATTGATTTATATAAGCCTTCCATTTTTGCAGTTGTTGCCATTCTGAATGTTGCTGGGTAATTGTTTTTGCATTTCTTTATATTTTCCCAGAATGTGTTGGTTAAGCTGTTTCTCATCAGGTTTTGTGCCATTTCCAGTTTTATTATGAATTTCAAAGTAATGCACTCAATGTTGACAGCTATTTGATTTTTGGCTCCAACATTTGCTGAATTTCTTTTTTAGTGAAAGATTATTTGCACAGAATTTTTATCAACAACTTTGTTTTTCTTTTGTAAACTTATCCATATATTCTTTGAACTATGTTATTTTTCTTTTCACATTTTAGTGTGATGTCCACTAGTAGCCACTTGTCATCTGTATCTACCCATGACAGTTCACTGGGTTCTTGTTAACCCCATTTTTTAAGATTAACTTTATTGATCTCCCCTTGTGTATTTGGAGTTAGTGTGATTGTAGTTGACTGCATTAAAATTTCCTCTAATTGCATTTCTTCTTGAGACTTACTAACCATTTCTATGATTTCAATTGGGCGATTTTCTCCTTCCTTCCACATTGTTTCTATTCTCTTTATAATCTTTGTATGGGCTCACTGTAGGTAGTCTTTTATGTATTTTTTCATCTTTGTTGTTATTGTTCTGTTTATTTCTTTGTTTTCAATTTTTCTTATCATTTCTAGAGTTTCTGCTTGCTCTCTTCTTATGAGATTTCTTGTAGTTAGCCACAGTTGTTGTATCAATGCTCTCAATTTTGTGTTTGATGTTGCTCTGCACATGTATATTCTAGTTTCATCATTTAGTATTTGAACTTTGCTGGGGCATATACCCGTCTTGTTGGCTATTTCTACAATACTGGGTCTTCCCAACATATGTTGTTGTGTGAGCAATCTAGTGAAATATTTTTCAAACTTCTGCTGGACTTTTTTCATTAGTGACAAAGGCATGATGTCCACATATTGTAGCATCCAATGTTTAATATTATTTGGCATAGGCGCTATAGCTACTTCGTACTTTTTGTTTTTAGCCATTTTCCACTGTTCCTTCCATATTGTTGGTAGCACTAGTTTTTCATTATCTGTTAATGCTATTGCCAGTATCCAAATAAATGTTCTTGCTCTAATGTTTGGTGCATTCTTTTCCTCAAATAGCATATTTTTGAAATTCTGTTTGGTGTCCATTTCATAGGCTGTTCTGATTTTGTGTAGAGCAGCTTCTACTGATTTATGATACATCTTTATTGGTGATCTTATATCAATTATCAGCCATTCTGGTTTCTCTGCCTTCACTTCTTTCCAAACCTCTACTATGTTTTGTAGGTGTTCTGGTGTCTGGTTCATGCTACACTTGAGGTAAATATTTCCTGTTTCTACTATCTGTTCTTCTATTCCTAGTAGTTCCATTGTTTTTACTTGGTAGTACATATTGACAGCTAATTTTGGCTCTACCATTAGTCTCTCTGCCAGTGCTATTGCATTTATCTGGAGATTGATGTTGATTGGCTCTTATATTGCTGTGCCTTTGACTTCTATTGTGAACAGATTTTCCAATTTCTCTTCCAGCAATATTATAAAGTCTGGTAATTGTTCATTTATCTCTTGTCTTACAATAATGATCACTTTGATTTTATAGCTTTTTACCAGTTTGAGTGTTTCTTCAATGTTGCCTTCTAAGTTTCAGGAATTTATCACAGATTGTTTGATAAAATAAATTATCATTAACACATTCTCTACCAGGCCACATTTTAAGAAATCTTTTGATGTACCAGCAGCTTATTTTAAAATATTTGATTTTATTTTACTATAAATATATAGTTTTTGCATTCCTGGAATGGTAAATACCGTTTTTTTGTAGATTTATGTACTTTGAAAAATGGCAGCATCACTAGGTCAAGAAGAAATAGAAGATTTACTTTTTATGAGTGATGATTCTGACATAGATCCCAATTATAGTCCAGATAAAAACGACAATAATGAAGAGAAAAGCATTCAGGATCTTCTTGCTGACATGGCTATTGATGAAGATGAAGAAAATGTAACAGCTCAAGATGGGATAAATGAAAATATAAACAGACCTATCTGGACTGAATTTCAAAATTGAACTTCAAATTTTGCTTATACTGGAAATGGCGGCATATGAAGAACAATACCAGCTGATAGTACTTCTGCCCAATTATTTAACCTTTTGGTGGATATGAAGTCATTACTGAGATAGTGAATGAAACAAATAGATATGCTTTACAATGCATCTCTGCCCAGCCAAATACATGATCTTCAACAAATCAGTGGAAACCAACAGATAAAGAAGAAATTCTAAAATATCTTGGACTCATTATGTGGATGGGATTGGTAAAGGTGGGAAAACTGGCAAATTATTGGTCAACAAATCCTCTTTACAAAAATTTAGTTGCTTCTAATACCATGCCCTGGAACAGATTTCAGGCAATTCTTCATCATATTCATTTTGCAAACAACGAAATAATTGAGCCTACTGATAGACTAGGAAAAATACAACCTCTTATTGATAAATTGCAAGACAAATTTCAAAAGCTGTACACCCCAGAAGACAGTATTGTTATTGATGAAAGCTTAGTACTGTGGAGAGGAAGATTGGTTTTCAGGCAATATCTCCCAGCAAAAGCTCATAAATATGGAATCAAAGTTTTTAAGCTCTGCTCTTCAGAAGGATATTGTTGGTCTTTACAAGTCTATGGAGGAAAGTCTGCAACAGGAGGAAGAGAAGTAGGACAAGCTCTAAGGGTATGCAAGGACCTAACTGTTGGGCTTAGAAATAAAGGAAGGACTTTGTACGAGGATAACTTTTACACAAGTTACGCAATGGCAAGATTTTTTCTGGAAGAGCAAACCCACATAGTAGGTACACTTTGAGCCAACAGAGTGGATATGCCTAAAGAAGCCTTGGAAACAAAATTAAAGAAAGGTGAAATGATTTTTAGAGAAGAATAACATGGAATTGTAGTCTTGAAATGGAAAGACACACGAGATGTCAGGTTGCTGACAACTAAACACCAGCCAGAAATGGAAGAAATCGCTGTCAGACCTGCAACTTATGCCACAAACTCAACTTCAAATGTTCAGACAAGACTGAGGAAATGAAAGCCAACAGCTATTATTGATTAAAATAAAGGCAAAGCAGGGATTGATCTTTCAGACCAAATTGCTTCATATGCTTGTGTGCTCAGAAAAGGAGTGAAATGGTATCAAAAGTTAGCAATGGAGCTTTTGCTTGGGGTATCAGTAGTGAATGCCTATGTAATATATAAGAAAGCAACAAATTCTAAAATTGGAATTAGAGAGTTTAGGGAAAATCCTGCTGTCACTCTACATGTGAGTGACATGGTATGAGCCATAAATGCACCGTCACTCACATATGAGTGACAAGGTAGAAGAATGTGTTAAACATAATTAATATTTGTATGAGAAATTGACGTTCATTATAAACACATTATAAACCACTGAAGGCCAAGAATTTGCTAGGAAACAGGCAAAACTAGTAAATACTTTATGTGTACCATGTGGCAATAAACCATTTTGAGTGTCATGCTTTGGACAACACCACACAAAGAAATTTTTCTAATTTTTTGTTTTAGTTTTTATTCTTTAAAATAAAATGTTTAAACTCATAATTCCAATTTTTTGTTTGTGGTTCTATCAAATAAAATGTTTATATTTCTAATCTTTAATTGTACCTTACAAAAACTAAGGCAGAAATGAAAAAAAGCAAGAGAATGTACTTCACAATATGATAAAAAACTTAACAAATGTACCAAGAGAGTTTGGCAAATAAAAGCATTGGTACCAAATATGAGTTCTGGTTATATAAAATAAACCAGGCGTGATTCATATATGAGTTACAAGGATCTTTTGAAAATGCTGCTGTCACTCACATGTGAGTGACATGGTATGAGCCATAAATGCACAGTCACTCACATATCAGTGACATGGTAGAGAATCTGTTAAAGGATTTCTATACAGATTTACTTGTTTACATTTGTTGATCATCTTCTCCCTGTTTTTCATTAATTTCTGAACGTCTTTTAGTGTGAATTGCTCATTGAATGTGATGTGCACTGTACTTTTAAAGTATGGACGATTGAAGGTTTCTCTCATTTCTTCTCTGTATGATATGATCCTTTAGTTGATAACAGACCTTGGTACCTGCTGCCTTTAGTTGCAGATGAGGACTGATTGTTGTAGCTATGTGCTCTCTGCCCTTCAGTTGGCATTGAGCTTTGCTGTGTGAGGGGGAGTGTTTCAATGATTTCATAATTTCAATCAATTTTGCCATTTTTTGAATAGTTTACTCTCAAATTGTACTCCCCTATCTGATATTATAATTTCAATTGGTCCGAATTTTAGTATCCATTCTTTCATGATTTCTCTGCTACTATTTTAGCTGTTGTAGAATCTAATGGAATCATTCATGCATATTTAGTAAAATTGTCTACAATGACTAGAATATATTGATACCCTTCATCATCTTGTGATAATTTTTCTAGATCCACATGTACAATTTGATTCAGTACTGTTGCTATAGTCTTTTTTAGTGGTGCTGTCTGCCTTAGGAAGTGACTTTTATTATTTTTCAGGCAGGTCGTACATTTATTAATTATGTCTTCAACTGTTCTCTATATGGCTGTTGTAATAAACTTTGTATTGAATGCCTTTTCTGTCTGTATTATTCCAATGTGTCGTTTTCATGGATTTTCCTTTCCAATTCTCTCTTGTAATATTTGGGAATTTCTATGCATGATGTTTTACCTTCTACATATAGAATCCGTTTTTGTTAACTTTCCATTTATACATCTGGAAGAACCGATTTGCATCTTTCCCTAATACTTTTTTATCAGTCATCTCTTATGTTTTCTCTTATGTCCATTAGTATGATATCCATTTGCTGTTTTTCGATGATTTCATTTTCTGTTATCTTCTCCTTAATTATAATTTGCATTAAGGGTTGTCCATTTTATTTGTGTTGATCTCTGGTAGGTATTTGTTATGCTGTAAAAATTCCAATTTCTTTTTCTCTCCCTTGGGATGTTAACTATTTACTCTGATGTTGTATCTGTTTTAGTTAATCTTCACTTAACTAAACTAACTGGATACTGTTTAGGTACCCCGCCATCATAGCCCTGCTCCATGATTTGGGTATGGCCCCTGGCATAATCTGATCTCTGAATCGTCTCACTTGTGTTTCCATTGCTGATTAAGTGGTTCCAAGCCTCAGCTCAATGATGTTCTTATGTGTCCCCTATCCTAACTCAGTGTAGTTCTCAATGCTATTTGTAACTGACTTAAACTCAATTTGTAATGTGTATTTATGTCACTTCACAACCTTGCAATGTCACTAGCTGCTTAACAGTTATTACTTTAGACATTACCAAAAACTATTGGCTTTAGATAAGTTAATTAAAATAAGTTACATAATAACTTGCAGATTCCTACCTTACATTTAAATAACTATAATACATGCTCAGTCAATTTATCAGTCTATTATAGGTCACCTAAGTCTATAAGGTAAAATATGCATAACCTATGGTAGGCTATTCAGCCCTTTTGCCAATATCAATTATTAGATACATGTAAACAAAAGAAAATGGTAGCCAGCTAAATGGGGAAAAACACCTATTCATATACCTAACATAAATGCAGTTTCAAGGTTTGGATCAAGGTCCCTCAAGTCGCTCCCAATGTGTGCCCAAACCACTACTACTGCATTTACTGTTTAGCTTGACATTCTGTATAAATAAGCAAACCAATATTAAATCTAAAGATAAGATTTCCGAAAAATTTACTTCAACATTTTCCAAAATGATCTCTCACGTATTTACAGTTAACTTTCAAAAAGTACCTGTTGTTCAAAATTAAAATTTGTATTGTCTGCCAAAAATGGCTAAAAATAATGGAAGTGAATTTGCCCCTTTGATTGGTCAAATTCGACAACAAGTACTAATTTGCTATATTAATACTTAGTTGCATTTACAAAGATTATCTGATAATTAAACTTAAATTGTTTTTAATTAATAAATCATAATTCAATCTTAGTTTCAACTAATCATCTGATCTTCTCTTCTTAGCAGCATTATGCTTTGGATTATGCTGCAATTGCTGTCTTTGATTTGTCCTAAGCATGCCAGTAGTATATATAAGTCCGGATCCATATATGCAGTGTTCTAAAAATGATCATTTTTCTATAACTTTTTACACTTTTGTATTGCTTTTGATAAGAAAAAAGGCATTTTTTTGAAATTCAGGATTTTACAGCCAAGGGTCAAAAAACTGCAGCCACTTTATTTTTCAAAACTTCTACCTAATACTTAAATTTTTTTATCATTTGCTTCACTTTTAACTCTATTTTTTAGAACAAGCTCTAAAATTACCATTTTTAACAACTTTTTACACTTTTCTATTGGTTTTGGTATGAAAAAAGTCGTTTTATAACTTCAAGATTTTGTGGCCATGGGTTAAAAACCTGCAGTCTACCTAATACTTAAATTTTTTTATAATTTCTACTTAGTTACATTGCACTTTATCTTCTTTTTAAGATAATTATTAGTCATATTACAACACCTGTAGTAATGTAATTATATTCTAATTAATTAAAATCTAACTTTCTATTTTTCTATAGTTTTTTAATTTAAAATTAATTTGAAAATTTGAAATAAGATGTGAATTAAGGAATGCAATTATAAAATCTAATTTTCTATTTTTCTATAGTTTGCAATAACTCACTTTATGAGAAATTATTCCAAGATTCATTTCAAATCTTATTTTTCAAACAAAAAATAAACACTGTCACATGCCCAAACAAAGGGCTCTTTTTTAAGAAATTACAAGAATTTTTAATAGCATAACTATATCCGAGACTCAATCCATATTCATTGAAGAACCTCCCATAAGCATCATGAAGTATTGAATGTGTATGACAACATTGGATATTTCCAAATAAATATTCAAATAGGTTTGTTAAACATCCATTTCCTGGACCAATCAAACCAATTTCCTGATCGAATTTATCTAGAATTTCACTTATAGAAATGTGTTTTTCAAAATTAACCATATAAAGACGTTGGTAAGCTAAACAAGCCTTGAGAATCACAGGGTTTAAGTTAGGATAATTAAATTTTTGTATTTCAAAGTTATTTAATACATACTTGATAACTTCTTTTGGACTGGTTAATTCACGTTTTTTTGTTTCATTCAATTTAGAACAACCATAAGTTTTTTCATTTTCTCCTGTCTTGGTATTATTTACTGTTTTCAGCATAATTGGTTCACTTACAATTTGAACTCTTTTACTCATTTCTATATAAGTAAAAAGAAAAAAAATTTCCAGGTACCCTTAAAATTAATTTCAATAATTTGTTTTAGAAGGAAATATGTTAAATTTTCCAAACTAATCCATTTTATAGGCCCTGTGTCACTTGCAAACAGCCAAAACGGACCATTATCATGTGAAATATCACACCGAATTATACCATTAGATGTAGCTAGTCCAAATATTAACTTATTATATTCTAAACTATACGCAAGTTCCTGATTAATTTTAATCATATTTGCACGCTTTTGCAAGTTGTGCTTATTCCTTTGGCATATTCCTCTAAAGAATACTTGTGTACCAATTACCTTATATTGACAATGTTGCAAATCAGAAATATAGGTGTTTTTAAATTCAGTATCAAATTCCATTCCTTTAATAATATCACTGTTGTCAGTATTTAATTCAATATCATTCCAAAACAAATCAGTGGTGTCAAAATATATATTATTTAAGGAAACAAATATTTCTTCTATTACTAAATTGTGTACAGACAATTCACCAAATTTACTAATTTGGACATAAACATCTTTTGATTTTTCACAAACTACTGCAAATCTTATTTGTTTTTGGAGGCCATGCTTCTTTTGGTAATGTAAATAAAGTCAAGTTGCTAGACAAAATTTCAGCAGTTCTAAAGATATACTTACCTCTAAAATGTACAAAGGTATTAATTATTGTATAGTATACATCATTTTTTAAATGTAGCATATTATAGTGATTTTTTGAAAAGATGCAAATTCCTGAAAGTGAAATCCAGCTATGAGCAT
>CABFPE010000084.1:1164547-1178166 GCA_900660155.1 Hofstenia miamia
TGTGTAGATTAGGAAAAGAAATATCTTTCTCGCAAATGAAGTAAATAATTTGTAAAGAATTGTAGTCAATGTTTAGCAATTCGATTTGACGGAGTTTATGTAAGTTAATGAGTAATTGTCGTAAATTTTTCAGGTTGAAATTTTCATCAAAAGAAGGATGAATTTTTGCATTCAAATAACATTGTTCAAATGATTTCGCCATTGTGTGTTTGTAAAAGAGTAGAGTGTTACAATGAGACGTTTATAAGAGTCTATAGTGAAGGGTAGGACAGTTGCTGAAGGAGATGAAGTTTTATAACACAAAAGAGTTTGTATGTGTTCCTTTGTTTTAGTGGGAGTATTACAATCCACCTAATTTCTCAGCTCATTTTAGACTAGAGAAAATGCAATAATTATAGCTACATGTAAACCGTGCTTCCTAACCATACTCATTCTTATACCTAATACCTACTATCACCTAGACTAGAGGAGTCAACCCAGAGGGCCATTTAGAGCCTCTGCTTATCCTACCTTTCGCCCAGAGTGATACCTTAAGCATTGATCATAGTGATCAGATACATAGATAAAATAAATATAATAACAAGTAATAAGGGGGCAATTTATGAAAAACTATATTATCCTGAAAATGCTAAAAGGTAATGTTAATTAAATCTACGGCTAGGGAAATTTCTAATAGTAAAAATAAAAGCAACTAAAAGCTAGGGTAGCTAAACTTAAATTAACAGAAATCACACATTTTAGTATTTACAAATAATAGAAAACAGTCACTCACTTATTATCAAATGGTGAGTAATAGCAGAACAAAATATTTAAAATATACTGCAATGTCTGATATTCAAATTACGCAAACAAAATGGATTCCTTGTATGAGCAACCAATCAGAATACAAAGAATATTAAATCACTAATTGTACATTGCCTATCATCACAATATTACTAAATCGACACATATTATCAATTTACAAATTAGGGATGCAAATATACTACATGCCCACCCAGCTCAGACTAAGATCCAGGATACATATGTCAGCTTCTTCTTCCAAGAGTTTTTGAGTTTTGGTGATGATGTCAGCGCATTGGTATCATTCCATGAGACAGTAGAGAGTAACAAGTCAGAACAAAGTATTGAGCACATTGTTTCTAGTTCAGTTGGTGAGCGACTTTTGAACATAATGTTTTTGTTGTGTTGTAGTCAATGTGATATCACATGAGATATATGAAAATAGTTTATTTTTTCATTGAAAATGGACGAAAATCTTTTGTAGAGTCGTAAACCTTTGATAGCAATCATTAATGTAAGCTTAGCATCGAAATCGGAATTATGCGCTAATGCTGTATCAATGTTTAGAGTGGGATATAATTCCTGAAATGTTGTAACAAGATTTATGGTTTCCTTTATTTCTTTAAACAATAGTGAAATGTTGTTGGTTACATCATCTTCTGTGATCGCATTAATATCAGTTTTTCTTGATCATAACATGACTTTTATTTCTGTTCTATATGCAACATCGTAAAATTTTAATTTCTCTTTAGTGAGATTTGCCCAAAGCACGTCCATACCACCAGAGAATAATGCAACAGTTGGAGTAGACATTTTAGAAATTGCCTGTTTTTTGTGATATTTGTTTATGAATGGGTTTCCATTACGTAACAATTCAGCTAGAGTGTGTGAGGAATCAACATAAAGTTTTTGTTGTTGCTGTGTTGTTTGATTTTATCAGTAGTGGTTTTATATTTTTCTGTTTTAATGTAGTTGTTAAGAGTCATTAAGCTGTTGTGATAGTTTTCATTGTAAAGCCGTTTACGCCATCATTAATTGTTGTTGAGCCTTTCCATGCAGGCATTATTGCAGGTAATTTTAATGCTGAAGGTGGTGTGCATAATTAATTTTCACTTGTGATATTTTTCCAGAGTGTGTCTTCTGTGATATCTGTTGTTTTTATCCATGCTACACCATACGTAACAGGAAAATTATGTTGTGCTTTATCAATTGTCATCCAAAATTCGTTGCTAAATCCAACTTTTCTTAGTTGAAGTTGAATAGGTTTGGGTACAAAGAATTTTGCTGGTGTACATTCAACGTCAAGACTTAATAATTGTAGTGGTTTGAGTAAATTGTCTATCTCTTGTTCTGAGAATATTTCTGTGGCGAAATAAGTTTTGAGATTTTCAGTGTCACATTCTTTTACTGGACAGTATTGTCATGGAGTGGCAATTTCCGTTTGTTGAGATATAGAGGGAATCTTGGTGATGAGGAAGTTTTCGTCTACTACAGATATCAACTCTTGCAATTGTTCTGGAGGTTTAATACCGAGTTTTTCTAAGTTGACTTTCTCAATTTCATTTTGGAGTCATGGAGATAATGTTATCATGCTCTCTCAGAGGAGAATTTCTTCTTGCTCAAGTTTGATAGGACTGAGTGGAACTTTTTCAGTAACAATAATGTTTGTCAAAACGCCATTTTGTAGAAGTGATTTATTAAAATAAACTTCTTTTTGGTATTTGCAAGTGACATAGTATTTCTAAACCATTTATATAGTAAATTATTGCGATTATCAGCAAGTTTGCGTTTATATTTTTGGCGTATTGTTTTAGTGTTCTTTTGTCTTCTATTGAAAATATCATCAGTAGAAAGAGGTAGTAGATCTCCAGGGAGGGTGTTGTAACGAGTTTCACTGGTAGCACCCAACATGTATTTTTGGTACATGATCAGAGAAGAGTGTAATATCATTGTAATCTATTCCAAGCTTGAAACATAAGATTGTAATCAGAATTATACCGGTAATGTGGTATTGGCAGAGTAAGCATGTAAAATATTTTTCGTATCTGTAGAATATTTTTGCGTCTGGTTTTAGAGGACTAGTTGCAATAGTTATGCCAATTAATAGCCAATTTTTTGCTTTTGTAGAAATGGGAGCTATGGCCATTTCGAAATTCGTAGTCTTTGACATGTTTTGGCGTAATTTTTTATCAATGGGTAAAGATAGTGTTTCGAATTTCGTCAAGAATATCGATAGTAGCCACATAGCTGCTTTGGCATTGAAGGTTGGAACTCTTTCTTCTGAGAATAACGTTTTACTGAAGTCAGTTTTATCTTTTAGATTAAATGATATTTGCATGTTAGATATTGCTGTTTCTATGGAAGAGTGATAACTTAGTAATGGCGCTTTAATTTCAATATCAGGCCATATTTCAGTTTTCACTTGTTATTCAAATATTATTCCAGTAACTATTTAATTCCCTTACTGTGGCGTCTGATAATTGCATTGTAAGATGAATAGAGACTTTGCCTAGATTAATGAGTTGATTGTGTTCATTCAATATTTCAGCAGCTTGTGCATAAAGACATAAATCAATTGTGAGTCATGTATCAACAATTGGACAAATGGCTGGTAGTTTATTATTCATCATAATATTGGTGTACATCATTTTCGATATGCTGTCGTCACTGTAGTCATTGTTTAGAATGATGTAGTCATCAAAGTCAAAAATGAAAAAATTTTTTACAGTTTGTTCTAATGTTTTAAAGAATTCGGGAGTGATTAAAATTTCGCATTCAATGTAAATGAAAGATAATGTTACCTTATTCTTTATTGCCATTGTACTAACTTTTTCCAAAAGTTTGTGTAGATTAGGAAAAGAAATATCTTTCTTGCAAATGAAGTAAATAATTTGTAAAGAATTGTAGTCAATGTTTAGCAATTCGATTTGACGGAGTTTATGTAAGTTAATGAGTAATTGTCGTAAATTTTTCAGGTTGAAATTTTCATCAAAAGAAGGATGAATTTTTGCATTCAAATAACATTGTTCAAATGATTTCGCCATTGTGTGTTTGTAAAAGAGTAGAGTGTTACAATGAGACGTTTATAAGAGTCTATAGTGAAGGGTAGGCCGGTTTCTGAAGGAGATGAAGTTTGATAACACAAAAGAGTTTGTATGTGTTCCTTTGTTTTAGTGGGAGTATTACGATCCACCTAATTTCTCAGCTCATTTTAGACTAGAGAAATTGCAATAATTATAGCTACACGTAAACCGTGCTTCCTAACCATACTCATCCTTATACCTAATACCTACTATCACCTAGACTAGAGGAGTCAAACCAGAGGGCCATTTAGAGCCTCTGGTTATCCTACCTTTCGCCCAGAGTGATACCTTAAGCATTGATCATAGTGATCAGATACATAGATAAAATAAATATAATAACAAGTAATAAGGGGGCAATTTATGAAAAAATATATTATCCGGAAATTCCAAAGGTAATGTTAATTAAATCTACGGCTAGGGAAATTTCTAATAGTAAAAATAAAAGCAACTGAAAGCTAGGGTAGCTAAACTTAAATTAACAGAAATCACACATTTTAGTATTTACAAATAATAGAAAACAGTCACGCACTTATTATCAAACGGTGAGTAATAGCAGAACAAAATATTTAAAATATACTGCAATGTCTGATATTCAAATTATGCAAACAAAATGGATTCCTTGTATGAGCAACCAATCAGAATACAAAGAATATTAAATCACTAATTGTACATTGCCTATCATCACAATATTACTAAATCGACACATATTATCAATTTACAAATTAGGGATGCAAATATACTACATTATTTTTACTTGGAAATATTTTTTGATTCCACTTTTTAAACAAATACGCAATGTGGGAAAGTAAAACTAAAAAAATACAAAAATGTAGGCTAATGTGTGAAAATAAACTAAAAAGTAAGTAAGTGTGGGAAAGCAATACATGTAAAGTAAGTAAATGTGGGAAAGTAAATCTAAAAAGTAAATTAATGTAGCATCATCCACACAAATCTCAAATAAGCTGCAAAACGTAGAGCAGAAAGGATTAAGATCAAAGAATAGATGATTAAAAATATTGTAATCAAATCAATTAGAATTATTTAAGATTTATTTGTATTATGCAACTAATAATTAATATGTGTCAAAAAAAAGATATTTGTATCTGTCGATAAAAATACATTTTGACTAAATGACGCTTTCATTATTTTCAGCCGCCATCTTGGCAGAAGTTTAAATTTGAATCGACAGGTACTTCTTTTGGAATTACTATAAATAGATACAAACGCATTGTAAGAGTTTGATTGTTGAGCTAATCAAGTGGTGTTTAGTAGTGGTCTGGATCCATCACAGGGAACAATTCTAGGGTCTCTGTGCCAGATCATGATAGTGCACATAGGTTAGGTATAGGGGTTTTCTCTCGATTAGCTGACTAGCATTCCATTACTACATGTATTAAAATAATTAATTGTCAACAAACGGTTGGATGACCAAAACCTAGGAGATATATTAATACTATTTTAGATCTAAATTGATGACCCACAAATGACCAATAATGTGACAATACATGTACTAAATTATAAATGTAAGCTAGGAAGTTGTTTGAACGAAATATATTTAAATAAGCCAATATATTTTCAGTAATGGCTAACAGGTAATGTTTAATGAACAACTAGTAACCAGTCATGTTGTGAATAGATATAACACTTTCAGAACATAGAGTTTAAGTCGAGTTGTGCCATGCATTGAGTATGCACTGAGCTAAAGTAGAATATACATAATATTTATCAATTGAGCTGAGAAGTGACGCTCAACCAATGGATGGAATGGTGGAACTGGATGTGGAGATCCACTTTGGGCAGATGCCCTTTAAGAGAACATTACAGAGATTACTGCATGGCTTTGTCACCTAAATAGTGAATGGTTAATTCCAAGTTACATAAGTTAATGGAAGCAACAAATCAAGCAGCATGTAACAAGTAAATCCTTACCCACAATAACACAACTAACATTATATAGTAGCAGTAGATAAGCAGTGATAATGCCTGGTAGAGGATATTACATGGCGACTGTGACAGCCAAGAACAGCAACTCTAAAGAAGAAACATTTAGTGAAACTACCCACACAACAAAAAAAGCAGCAAACAGTTACATGAACTAACAATCAGTTAAGAGAGAGAGAGATACCTGAAACCAAACAAAAGCACTTCACTAAGGTCCCGGAATCGCGATCAAGAGGATGAAAGACCACTACGAACTAGAAAGGAAAAATGACAAAAGGAAAAAAAGGAATCGCAAAGAAAACTGTAATTAAAGCAGTAACTCCCATATTTTGGTGAAAACTCAGCCACAGACATGGAATTACAATCCCTCAGTTCACGCCCAGAAACAAACCCCCAGATACAAATCCACCGGATATAATGGAAATGTTAAGAAAAAGCCAAGAAAATGAAGAACTCCTTAAATCAAATAGAACAATTGATGAAGAAAGTCAAAAATATGGAACAACAAAGCAAAATGATATTGACTGAGATCAGATTAAATATGGAAATGCGGCTAGATGAACAAAGCCAGTTATTCCAAAATGAGATCAAAACCCTTACCCACCAATTATTGGAGTCCAATAAAAGGTTTCTAGAGCAAAACCAACAATGGCAAGAAATAAATCAAGAGTTGGAGAGAACAAACAGGCAACTAATCAAGGATAATGACCTACAGGCGGGAGAACTAGAACAGTTGAAAGACAAATTAAGATTGTTACAACTAATGGAAGAGGAAAACAGGAGCAGCATGCAAACCCATGAAATTGAATTCCACTCCAGAAAGGAAAGTGAGCTCCAGGCACCAAATAGAAATCACATATGAGGAATTAGATGAAGACTCAGACTTTGAGAACAGAAATTCATTAACGAAATCACAAAAGCAGTTACTAAACAACTGCATGAAGAGGATGCCATAAGAAACCATAAGAAGCCTAAATACGAGGACTCAATCTTACCACAATCAACTGCCAGTGACACAATACCCTGCAAAGCAACACTACCCTAATTCAACAGAAGAGTTGATGGTTACGATCCTACATTTGCCGAGTGGCTACAAATGTTTGAATTGACAATGGCAGAATGAAAAGTGAGCCAAAAGGCAGCAGCAGCAAGACTCCCACTATACCTAACAGGGGCAGCCTCCCAGCACTATTTGCTTTTGGATGCGGAAATGAAAAGAAATTATCAGCTACTAATTGGAGATTTTATGAACTACTATGAGAACAAGAGTTTCAAAAATCAATACAGAATCATTCTAAATGCGACAAAAATGAAGAAAACTGACAACATTCGAAATTATATGCAACAAGTTGAACAATTACTAATGCTCAGCTGAAGAGAAAACAGATACTCAAAATATGATTTGTTCTCGCATATTTGCAAGGGGATGCCTGAAAGCATCAGAATGCAGTTCGAAATCAAATGCAATGTTGATGATAAGCTGGAGAGAATGATTAGAAAGGCAGTTGACATACAAGCAACCATTGAAAACAATGCATAGAGAGGGATCAAATTGGAGAAACAATCTCAAACCATGTATCCCCAACAAAGCTTATACAGAGGCAAAGCAAGAAAAGATAATAAAGGTGAAAGAAAAAGATGGTAAGACTAGAAAAGTAAAAGAGAAAGACGTCAAATGTTATGGTTGCAGACAGAAAGGACATAAAAAACCAGACTGCCCAAAACAAATAAACGTAATAGGAGATGAAGAGGCTTATTATGATGAAGAGGATGTACTACAAACAGAAGACGAAATCAACTAAGCATTGCCAACTGATGAGGAGTCTGAAAACTAAGTAGAGCGCCAACTCATGACAACTGTGCATTGATAATGATCCTGAAAAACCTTGACATGATGAATATGATAACAAAAACTATCATCAGACTCATCTGGAAGGCAACAAAGACAACGGGGAGTGAATCAAAGACAACCAATGAGTGATGTGCCATGAAGCTGGGATTCAAATGGGAAGACTTGAATAGTTGCAATAAGAGACTAATCAATGCATCAGGGGATTATATCAATATGAAAGGAATGATAAACATAGTACAAATGGGATCGTGAATACAACATTTGAACAACCTTTGGTGGTGGTGGATACACACAATAATTTGCTGCCATATGAAGTCATATTAGGCAATGACTTCTTGACAAAAAATGGATGTGTTATTAATTATGCTAATAGAACCATAAAGGTAAAAGAAGAAGAGATGGAGATTGAGGAAGAACAAGAGAAGCAGAAGAAGAACAAGAGAAGCATTTCAACTGCAAGAAGACATCCACCTACAGCCACATCAGTGGAAAATGCACACAATAGGGACGCAATATAATGCTATACGACAACAAAGGCATTAACACTAAACAAGTATCAATGCCATCTAGTGTCTGTACAATAAAACATGGAAAGGGAAGAATCCCAATCCTCAATGCTACAAACCAGAATGTCAATCTGAAAAGATCTCAAATAAGAATATATGGGAAATACATCAAAACTAACATCAGACTCATCTGGAAGGCAATCAAAGACGATGATGGAGTGAGTAATTTGCATGGTCGATTCAAGGACTTGCAAAGGAAAGTGGATAGTACTCCACATGGCCAACTCAAGGGTGAGTGGACAAACACCATCAAAGTCGCAAGTACTCCCAAAAGCTGACTCAAGGGCATTAGGATGAAAGCAGAAGAAGAAGATACATACAGAATACCCGAAATAAACAACAAAGACTACTAACATCTAGAAGAACGTGAGATCACACAACTAAGAACACTCCTAGAAAAACACAAACGTATATTCAACTACAGAGAGATAAGCGTAGGTCAGGCAGTAGACGAAAAGCACAAGATAGTCATGACAACAGACAAACCAATCAAACTACCAGTCAGAAAGATGCCTGAGTAGCTGAAAGATGAATATAATCACATATTGGAAGAACTGATCAACAACAAAATTATTCGGCCAAGTGAGAGCCCATACACAGCACCAACTGTGTTTGTAAAACAGGGAAACAAGTACCACTTATGTATTGAATTTCGCAAATTAAATGAAGTAATGAAAAAGGACTCATACCCCTTACCGCAAATAGAGGATATGCTCTGCAAAGCCAGTAAACACAACTACTTTACAACATTGGATCTATGCAAAGCCTACTGGCAAGTGAAGATGGAAGAGGATGATATTGAGAAGACAGCATTTATAACTCCATATGGGCTATACGAATGGATATATATGGCATTCAGACTCTGTAATGCACCAGCAACTTTTCAGAGGTACATAACGAAGGTACTAAAAAATAAGACACATAGAATGGAAGAGGGGGTCAACGCCTATATAGATGACATCATAGTCACAAGCAATACAGTCCAAGAACATCTGGAAAAATTGGAAAAAACGTTAACCATCCTAGAGAATGCGGGACTTTGCATTAACAGAAATAAGTGTGACATTCTCAAAGAGAAAATAGTGTTCTTGGGAAGAATGATAGAAAAGGGCAGAATTTGCATGAAAGATAGAAAAACTGAACAACAAAAAGATATACAGAAAATTATGGGATTCTTCAATTATTATGGAATATAGCTGGTAAGACGGCAAAGATGACCAGATTGATGAGGAAATCAGTGCCATTCATATGGACTTGGCAGGAGCAGGAGGAACTGGACAATATCAAAGAAGAACCTGTGAAATTACCCTCCCTCAATACACCAGATTACAATGAAAAATTCATATTAGATTGCGACGCTAGCAAGGTGGCAATTGGAGCAATGCTTGGTCAAATAAAGAATGGAAAAGAGGTACCCATCCAGTTTTTTAGCCGCAAACTGAGGGCAAGTGAAGAATATTACAGCTCTACTAAAGTAGAGATGCTCGCATTGATTGAGAGTATCAAGAAATTTCGACATTTCCTCATTGGTAGAGAATTTAGAGTACAAACAGACAATAGTGGATTAGTGTGGCTAAAGAAGTTCTCTGGGGATAAGTCCGGAATAGTGTCACAGTGGATAGAATGCCTGAATGAGTTCACATTTACGATCAAACACAGGAAAGGCACATTGCACAACAACATAGATTTTTGGACATCACTGCCCAAATACCAGAGAGATGTGGCGAAAACGGACGGAGATAAGAAGCAATTCCAGTTCTTACCACACACCAAGTACAAAGGACTGCCAGAGATAAACGTGGACAAAAAAGGCCAAGCAGTACTACTGATACTTATGAGAGAAGAGATATCTGAACAAGAAATAGTAGACAAACAAAGAGATGACATAATCCTTGGTGAAACCATAAAAAAGGTTAGGGAACCTTGGACAACACTATCCCAAATAACTGCAGGATATTACAAATGCTATAAATGGAAAATAAACAGGAACAGGCTACTATATGTCAAAGCTGGAAATAACTGGATTGTGGTTCCTGATTATTTCAAGAGAGAACTAATACGGAAAATACATGAGAAGGGCCATTTGGGAATTACACAGACAGAAAAGACGTTCAATGCAAGATTCATAATGACAGCCGTGAGGAAAGTAGTCAAGGACATCATTAACAAGTGCATGACATGCCTCCTCAATAACAAACAACACTTTCCACAAAGAGCACTGTTAGAGAAAATTATTGCGACTCAACCCAATGAAATAGTCCACATAGACCTGGAAATGCTATGAAAGGATGTGGAAGGATATCAATATTTACTGGTGATGGTAGACAATTTTACTAAGTATGCAAGGATGGTCCCAATGCGGAATACCATGGCAGAAACCACAGCAGAAATAGTCTTAAAAGAATGGATATTGCGACTAGGGCCAATGGAAACGATTATAACAGATAAGGGGCCCCAATTTGATAGTGGACTTTTCCAAGAAATGGCGAAGTTCCTGGAAATCGCAAGTGAATGAACAACTGAGTATTATCCGCAGGCCAACAGAGCAGTGGAGTGACTCAATCGAACATTAATCAAACAAATCAGAGTAGCAACAATGAGGATAGGAGGAAGTAGATGGAGAGAGGTGATCAAAATGATTGAATACTATTATAACACTTTGGTGCATGCAACAACTGGAGTCTCACTGTTCAAGGCAATGTTCGGAACAGAAGTGGCGACCCTGCTTTCAATGCAATACACCAATTATAGTGGAAAGTTGGACAACGCATACATACAACAATTGAAAGATCAAATTACAGAGATTCACGAAACAATGTGTCAATATAAAAAAATTGGCAGTGAGACAGCAACGCAATTACAATAAAAAAATCTATGGTCACGCACACAAGGTAGGAGATCAAGTATATGCGTTCACACCAATTAAACTCACAGACACAAACCAAGTCTGGAAGTTGAAAATGGTATGGTCCGGCCCCCACACGATAACACAAACACTACTGAACAATGAATACATGTTAGACAATAATAGACTATTGCATTTTCAAAACCTAAAGAGAGCAACAGCAGACATCAAAGAGATGAAGATAGATGAGAACGCCAAATTCAAAATATGCTGAATTAATGGCAATGAAATTATATACGATATGCATGATTTAGACAGCCTACACAAAGAAGAATTCGATGATGATATACAGCGGACGATGATTCAAGCCAAAGAGTGCTGCCCCAGAGGATAGCAAGAAATAAACCTATATATGACCCTGAAATATGGGATATAAATTTACTAACTGCGTTTAGGAAACTAGACGAACATGATGCACCCCTGGATGAAGAAGAGAGTGCGCAGAAACCAACAACCAGAGGAGCTCTCAACCACGAACAGGAGAAGAAGAGTTCTAAGAAATTCTCAAACTGGATGTCGACTCAAGGGCAGAAGGGACAAGAATGAAGAACCAATGAACAGACTATGTAGAGTGAGAAGGCGTCCTAGTAGTCCCCAAGGCTGATTCAAGGGCAGGGAGACCAATGGACAAGAAGCCTCTCCCACCAGGGATCTGCAAGGCTGATTCAAGGGCACACAGAAAATTGGTGTGCAGCACAACTTTCCCTCCCAAAGTCCACGACGCCAACTCAAGGGCAGTGAGACACAAGGAGTTGCAGGGGAAGGTGTAAGTGATGGAAGAACCATGGAGACATGGAAGCGATTCAAGGCTGACGTTATCCCAAGTGGAACCACAACTGGTCAAGTGGCAGTAAGAGTAACTGTGAGCCGATTCAAGGGCAAATCAGTAGAAACTATTAGCACAGATTCACAGCCTTTGGATTGTGAACCGAGCACCAGCAAACTACCATTAAGGATGACTCAACTACATGCCTCCTCAGAATGTACTTTGGAAAGAACCATAAGATCAAAAGAGAGAGAAAAGCAGATGTCGAAAATTGACAGAGAAACCCTACATCCTTACTTTATGGGAACATTGAAGATGCGTTACAATGCCTTTGAAAAGTTATCTCCAGAAACAAAAACCCACATATGGAGAGTCGCAAGAACTGAAGGGAAGAATTTACTGATAGTGCTCGATGCAAACAATAGACCAAAAGTAAACGTGATTATAAGCTACCCTCAAGAAATGAATGAAACATTAGAAAGACCGTACATGTGAAGCACAGTGCACATCGTATTTGATGATGAGTTTACACTGGACACAACGCAAGCCATAATGGCATATAAAGACAAAATAGCTGAGATACCAGAAATAAACATTGATGAAGAGAATCTTATGATCATTCATGTACTGAAACAGAAAGAATATAGAAAAAATTTGGAAAAGAAAATAGATGAAACAATGAGAATGGCGAGAGTACAAAATGTCAGAGTAGTAATAATCACAATATCAACAAACGAAGACATCCCTGAACACCTAAAAGAAGCATGCATGTCAGCCAAAAATACCTTCCCATGGGAAAGAACACCAAGAACTACGATGATCCCAGAGTTAATACAATTTGATCTACAGATAGACTACTGACCACAAATCTACAGAATTATGGTGGATCCATGCATTGCAATTGACCTCTATAGACAAACAAAAACAATAGAATTAACGTCAGACACATTGGAATAGAAAAGGCCAACACACTATTCATAAAGTGCAGTCTGACACAAAGACAAGAGCATCTCCAACAAATCCAGACAATATGGAAAAACATGAAATTACAACAAAAGGTAGAGGAAGGTTGGCCAGAAATAACAATCAAAGCACCATCATGGAAATTTCACAAGTTGGTGGAAATGGTATTAACAGAGGTGAACAAAGCCTATGAGCTTAACACGAAAAAAGATTTTAAACAGTTTATTATTTGAAGAAAAGAATGCACCAGAAGTACGCTATAGAACAATGGCATGTGTAGCATCATCCAAAAAGCAACTAAGCTGCAAGTGAAGAACAGCGTTGAATGATTAATATTAATTAGAATTAATTGTAAAAATTTAGTTAATGATCTTTAGTTATTTTTGTAAGATGCAACTAAGCTTTAATAATGTTCAAATTAAGAAAACTTGTTAGCTGATCAAGAAACATTTGACAAATTAAATTGAGCAAAATAACGCTTACGTAGGAACAGCCATATTGGCAGACAAATCATTTGAAATTTAAAATCAGCAGGTACTTTTGTAGAATTTTTATAAATAGCTTTGATTCAACCATAATTTTGATGAACAATAAATTCTTCGGAGTTTATTTAATTTTCATTTCTACTCTTATCTGGTTTGATTATTTAGTAAAATGTGCAGCTAGGCAAGTTGTGTCGAGTAGTGGCTGGATTCCATCACGGGATCGATTCGAAGGGTCCTTGTGCCAGTCACGAAACCGCACTTATGTTATGGTTAGGAGT
>CABFPE010000084.1:1179166-1190287 GCA_900660155.1 Hofstenia miamia
TGTATTTAGTGAGAGCATTTTAGCAAGTTGTCTTTTATATTATCTAGTAGCTCCTGCTCTTTCCACGTCCATTTGAATGTTTTTGATTTCTTTAATAATGCTGTCATTTTGCTAGTTTTCTAAGCCACGTTCAGTATTAAGAATCTGTAATAATTTATAAACCCCATTATTCTTTGGACATCTTTTTTATTTCTCAGACTATTTATGTTTTGGATCATTTCTCTTGCATTGTTTTTCATTTTAATTTTTCCCTTCTGTATCTGTCTTCCAAGGAATACAACCTCTGTTTTCTGCATTTTACAATTTTTTCCGTTTACTCAGAGTCCTGCATTATATAGAATTGTTAATGTTCTATCGAGTTTTTGCAAATGTTCTTCTATTGTGTTGCTTGCGATTAATATATCATCTATATAAGTGCTTACTCCCTCTTCCATTTTCTTATTATTCTGTTTGAGTACTTTCATTACATATCTTTGAAATGTAGCAGGTGCATTACACAGGCCAAAAGCCATATACATCCACTCAAACAGCCTACAAGGTGTTATAAATGCCGTTTTTTGATATCTTTGGGTTCCATCAGTACTTCCCAGTAGGCTTTACATATATTGATACATGTGTAGTATTTGTTTTTACTGGCTTTGTAAATTATGTCAACTATCCTTGGTAGTGGGTAAGCATCTTTTGTTGTTATATTGTTGAGTTTGTGGAAGTCTATACATAATTTTTCCAGGATCCCTTGTTTTATGAATACTGTTGGCAAAGCATAAGGGCTTTCACTTGGTCTGATGATTCTATTATCTATTAATTCATTGAGTATTGTGTTGTAATTTTCTTCGAGATTTTCTGGAACTCGTCTACATGGTAATCTAATATGTTCATCTGTCGTTGTAATAATTTTATGCATTTCACCTACTGCCTTACCCACACTTCTTTCCCTGAAATTAAATATCTTTTTATGTTTGTTCAATACCTTGATTAATTACTGTTTTTCCTCTTGCTCCAGGTGTTGATATTCTTCATCTTTTATCTTGGGTATTTGGTATTCTTGTTCATCTTCATTTTTAACTATGTTAATAGTTTATCTACCAAGGATTTCTCTGATTTTATTTTCTTTCCTTGGACTTTCACTGTCTCTCTCTTTATGTTAACATTGTGATTGATTGCATTTAATATTGGTATCACCCCTTTTGTTTTCCATGCTGTGCATAAGCTGGACAGAATCAACAGTTTTTTCATATTTATTCCTATTTGATCATATATTATTATCTCTGCATCTATTTTCTCATCTGTTTTCATTTGACACATTTTCCAATTGTTTGGTAATATTTTTGTGTCTTCCATTAATTTGAATTGTATTGTATTGTCTTCTTCTTCACATGTTGTCACCATTTCCTCTTGTACTGTTATTGTTTTATTTGTATAATTTATTATACATCCATTGTTTGTTAAAAAATCATTTCCCAATATAATTTTATATGGTAATGGATTTCTTTCTGTATCAATCACTGTAAATGTCTGCTGAAATGTAGTATTGGCTATTCTAATTGGTACATCTTGTAGCTGACCTTTCACATCTATATAGTCTCCTGGTGCATTTATTAGTCTACTTTTTTCCTTGCTTAGGTTTTGTCTTGCGAATCCTATTTTTGATGCACAGTCACCAGTTATAATCAATATCACTGCTCCTGTATCTATTGCTGCTTTGAACATTACTCCATTGATTACAACTGTTATTGTATTCATTTTAATCAGGTCTGTGACTATTAGAACGGGTGCTCATTTTATCAGAGAAGAGACACTGCTCCCTCTAGTTTAACCCTTTAGCGTCCGTTACTAAATATTTGGAGTATCCCAAGACGCCGTAAAAAATGAAAAAAAATCATTTTTTTCTAATCATGTGAAATTGATGATATATTACAAAACATTACATTATATGTAATTTGAAGCATAAATAAGATCAATTGACATGTTTGGGAGTCCACAGGTGATAATTATTATTACAAAGGTCATCAGGGTTGATACTGGTGCCAGGTCTTAAAACAAGCCAAGCACAGGGGTGGCTTGCCTGGACAACCTGAACAGACATAATGCGTGTTGCTGCGCTTATCGTGCTTGAGGCACTCATGGCATCTCTTTCTTGGCCTTTCCACTTTGTCTGTAGAAGGCAGGCACTCAGGGAAATGGAAAGGGATGTCAGCTTGCTGTGGAGGAGGCTTTGAAATGCACAGTTGTCGACCACGCCCAGGCTCTGATTCCACTTCTGTGAAATGGATAATGGCCTTCTTGGTGAAGTCTTCAAACTTCATTCTGTTGTTTCTTTCCCATTTATAGGATTAACATTAACTATTATTTTCAGAACGTATCTATAAATAATATTATGTATAAATTAATAAAGTACATACCTTATATCAGAAGTAAAAAATAACCAAAAATCTATTTAATTTTCTAACACGTTACAATATTTAAATTTGGCTCTGTTTCATTATTATAATATTAAATAAATTTTAGTTTACTAAAAGAAATCGAAATATGTATTCAATAGATTGTACAAGAGAGAAATAAGTATGCTACAACACGCTCGATCTCTTCGCTAATATTTATTCTGGTACAGCATAAGAGCTCTCTCAACCTCCACAGCATAGGAGCCAGCTCAAACAATCACAGCTCTCTTACTACCAAACACCCAAATTGAATTGAAAAAGTTTGCACAAATAGCCGAACATTGATTTATATGTGTTTCCCTGCCACCATAGTGTTTTTAGAATGCAATAATTAACATTTGATGCGATATGGGCTTGACTCACATATGAGTCTTGGCATCTAAAGGGTTAAATTTTCAATGTCCATGTTTTCCCTTTCATCAATTTCATCTTGTTCTTTGTCATCTTCTAATAGATCCTCTTCTTCAAAGTACACTTCTTCTTCCTCTATTAAATTTATTTGACGTTTACAATGCCTTTTTGTGTGGCCCTTATTTCTGCACATTTGACATTTGAGGTCTTTCCATTTTATTATCTTTATTGTGCCATCCTTTAGTTTTATTTTAATGATCTCTTCTACTGATTTTTTTGATGGCTCTTTGCTTATTGGTTTGTTAGCAGTTGTTGCTGTGGTAGTTGATACAGCTTTTATTATCATGGATTTCTCATTGATCTTCACATTGTTTTCCATTGTTATTTGTATCACCAGCTCTTTCCTAATCATTCTATCTAACAAGTTATCTGCATCAGATTTTATCTCAAATTGTTGTCTTATTGCTTCAGGTAATCCTTTGCAGATATGTGAGAACAAATCATATCTCAAAAATGTTTGTTCTCTCAAACTCAATTTTAAAAGTCTTTGACTTGTGACATGCAATTTCTCAAATCATCCCTTTTGTTCATTTTAGTTCCATTTATTAGCATTTTGTACTGACTTTTAAAGCTTTTATTATTATAGTGTTGTTAGTATTGCTCAACCAATTTTTTGTAGTTCATTTTTGTTTGTGCACCAGGTAATGTTGGTATGCAGCTCCACTCAAATAGAGGGGAAACCTTGCTGCTGCCGCCTTTTGTGTTACTTTTCTTTCTTTCATGCTCATTTCAAATATCTGCAACCACTCATTGAATGTTGGCGAATAAGTATCTACTCTTCCTGTAAATTTAGGAAGAATGGCTTTACATGCAGGTATGTCTATGTCCTCTTCTTTGAATAATATAGTATTATCAAATGTTGGCTTTGTCACTACCAGTTTCATGCAATTTTCCTTCACTTGTTTCATTATGTTAGTGATTAATTTGTCCATGAATTCTTCTTTGGTTTCACTCTGTTTGTATATATCTATTGTTGTCCCTCTTGGAGGTGTCGCCTTACTCAGTTGTTCAGGTTTTTCTATTCTGATAGTTTCTATCATTTTGATGTTTTCCTCTTTTTGTATACTTTCTCTTCATTGGTTAGCACAATTAATCTTATCTCGTATTTAAACTATTGATTTCTATTTGTTTCATCATGTCTTCTCTGAGGCTTATATTTTCATTGTGCATTTTGCTCATGAGTTGCTGTAACCTTTTGCTTTGAGCTTAAATTTCTTTGTTTGCCTCTACTAATTTTTCAATTTGCTTTTGGAACAAATTTAATTGTTCTGTCAATAATATACTTGTGTCCTCTATTATTTCATCAATTTTTCTTTCCTTTTCAGTATTTGCTCCCTCCACCTCAAACATCTGTTGTGTTAGTTGTTCTATTCGTATTGTCAATTCTTGTCTTTCTTTGTTATTATTCTTGATTATTTTTGTCAATTCAACTATAGTGAGTTTTGTATTCACTTGTGCTGGCTGTTGCACCATTTCTGTAGGGGACATTTCATTTTCTGGAGACATTAAGCCGTCTTGTGTTTCTAGGGTTTTTGTGTTTGGGGGTTTTTCGTTTTCTTCCTTGAGTTTACCATTGTCATTTTTAGTTTTGAGTAATCCTTTTCTGGTTCCTTTCCAACTTTCCTGTGCTTTAATTAAGGTAATACATTTGTTTTCCCTTGTCTTATTTTTTGTTATTTTAAAGGGAAGCAACTATCTTTGCACAACTTCTTGGATCTGGTTTTGTTATCTTTCTGATCAGGTTTTCTTTAAAATCTCTTTTCTTTCTTGCTCATGTTGGGTGCCTGTCATGGTCACAATGTAGAATCTTGCCAACACTGATTCCACTATCATTTAGGAATTGTTCATCCATTTCCCTTAGTATATGTGATATGTAAAGTTTGACAGATTCCAGAACTTTCCCAACCTACTTTGATGCAATTAAATTAATATGGCATTAGTGTTACTATGCTTAAACTAACAACAGTTTATTGAGATTGAGAGCTGTGAATGGAATACAGGGTCAAGACCTGACGCAGAGCAATGCGCAATAGCAGATATCTTTGATGGTGACAGCAGCTCCAGCTTCTACTTGAACGTCACAGTGGAAACCAATGGTTCACTCAGTGTGTGGAATGTTGTCTCAATGATAGTGTGTGTGTGTGTGTGTGTGTGTTAACTTAATAATTTAGTGCATTGAATGTCCTTGTTATTATTGTGATGTAAATAAAAGGAAGTAATGCAACTGTGATGCTTCAGCTTGTTATCTTGCCCTACAGATATAATTGTACATGTTAGCCATTTGTGCATGTGAACTATCAATGCTGTCTGCAATAGAACTATTTTTTAGGTCGATCAATAGTCCAATAATTTACTAACAAGTAAAGAAGTTGTACAAAAATGTGCATAACAAAAATAGAGCATTTCAGATATAATAACAGTTGTTCTAAAAGTAATAATACTAATCTGTAAGTAACAAACAGTAGGAAAGTTATAACGGATAAAAATCCCTATCCCTATTCCCAACTTAAAAGCACATCAAGAAATCTACAGCTACTGGCCACACTGCTCTTTTGAAAGACTATAGTGTGCAGGCTGCTCCAGAATTCCGTTAAGTGTAGTCGGGAACCACCATAGGATTACTCTAGTGCTTGAATGTTTGGCTTTCCATTTAAGTATTAAATTACCTGACAAAATAAAGAAGTAAATCCAGAAAAATTCTTTCATCACCAATAATATCAATCACTGAATATTTATATTGAATAGTTGTAAACAATCAAACAATCAGCTAGTACCTGTTATTAGAAGTTGTTGATGATTTAATAGTTTCCTGGTTTTTCTTTGTCTGCTGTTAATTATGCATGTCAGCATTAATTAGTGTGTGCATTATCATCCTATGATTTCTGCCAAAAAAACTTCCGAGCAAATTTCTACCAAATACCTCTTTTAATAATTTTGTACAAATAATCAAAGTACAATAACCATGTGTTTACAATTAATTATTACTACAATTGAGCCTCATTGCTCCAACTTTTTCTCTAACCTTGACCACACATTGTATTATGCCACAATGTCACCCCTTAAAATCTTGCTGTTATGCCTGTTTTATTAACCTTTTACATCTTCCTGTTACAGTGATAATTTTTTGGTGGATTCAACGTCAATTGTGATCTTTAATCGTTTGATGTGCATTTTCCTTCATTTTGATTGTTCCATGTTGGATTTATATCCCCAGGAATATTATCTTCATTTTTAATATTTCACATTTGTTCTCTTTAATTTTTAATCCATCAATTCATAGTATCTTTTTGTTCTGTCCAACTTTTGGAGATGTTCTTCTATTGTCTTGCTCACAACTAGAATATTGTCCATGTGTAGCATCATAAAAAATATTTAAGCTGCTAACATTGAAGACAAAGATCAAAGACAAATAATGATTAGCAATATTATAAATTATTAGATCAGTTAGATTAATTTGTATCATGCAACAAAAAAACAATAAGTGTCAACTTTAAGAGATTAGTATCTGTCAATAATAATACTTTTGGCTAAATGAGGGGGTGAAATCACTTCCATTATTTTTAGCCACCATACTGGCAGACAAAATTTCAAATTTGAAATTAACAGGTACTTTTCCGAATTTTATAAATAGATTTGAAACCTTGTAAGCAATTGATAAAGAATTTTATTCGGAATTCTTACTTTGTTCTGTTATTACGGTTTGCATATTAATTACAATGTTTAGTAGTGGTCTGGATCCATCATCGAGATTGATTCTAGGGTCCTTGTGCCAGACCATGAAAGTGTACTTAAGTTAGGTGTAGGGGTTTTTCTCTCATTTAGCTGACTAGCAATCAATCTGTACATGTATTAAAATAAATGAATTCGAAATCTGTTGGATTACTGAAACCTAGGTAATATATTAGTATTATTTCAGATCCAAATTTGTGACTATAAAGTGACTGATAAAATGACTGAACACGTACTAACTAATAAATGTAGGTTAGGAAGCTGCTCAATATTAAGCTATTCATTAAAGCCAATGTACTTCAGTAATGGCTACATGTAATATTAATTAAGCAGCTAGTAAATAGTCCAGTTGCACATTCATGAAACACTTTTACAAAACAGAGTCTAAGTCGAATTGTGTCTTGTCTTGAGTATACACTGAGCTAGGATAGGGTGCACATAAGTTATATTGCTGGGCTGAGGGGTGGAACTCAACCAAGTGGATCACTGATGGACTTGTGAAACTGGATGTGGAGATCAGCTTTGGGCAGATGCCCACTATTGATCTTTGGAGAGATTGCTGTATGGCTTCATCACCTAAATAGTGAACAGTTAAATCTAGTTAGGTTATGTTAACAGGAATAACCAAAAGCTAAACAGTATAGTTAGTAAATCCCTACCCACAAAGCTACAACTAATGTAATAAAGTAACTAAGGACCAACAGTAACTATGCCTGGTAGAGGATGTTACACATGTATAGTGACATGCCATTCTCCACTTTGTGGTTTCCATCTTGTAGCACTTTTGTTATATATCTCTTGATGGTCACAGGCATGCTACATAGACTGAAAGCCAAGTATACTCATTTGTATAGTCTGTATGATATTATCAAAGCTGTTGTCTTGATGTTGCTCAGCTTCATTGGCACCTGCCAATAGCTTTGCAAAGATTAATCACTGTAAAGTATTTTTTGTGCTGCTTCATAGAGTATATCTTCAATTCTCAGTAATGGCTATGTGTCCTTTGTGGTAATATTCTTGAATTTTCTGAAATCAATACAAAGTTGCGGTTTCTTCCCTTGCTTTACAAATACTTAGGGCACAGCATACACACTTTTGCTTGGGCTAATGATTCCATTACTGAGTAGTTCTTGCAATATAGTATTGTACTCCTCTTGCATATTTTCCAGCACTCTTTTTACTGGCAATCATATCAGGTCATATGTTGCTGTCACTATCATGTGATTTTCACCTACTGCCTTCCCCATTCATATTTCTCTGAAGTTGAATATCTTTGCCTGTTTTTTCAGAATATCTCATAATTGTATTCTCTGATCATTTGATAGGTGAGTGTAGAAACATAGTGTCTGCTATTTTCAGATCAAATTGGTCGTCCTTGTCCTAGAACACTTTGCCTAGTGTTATATATATAGGAAGCATTTTATGTGTGTGAACCTTTATAGTCATATAACCTTGTAGATGCAGTTCTGGATAATGTCCATTTTCAAATGAAATTTTTGTAGGAATATTACAATTTGTTACCAAATTAGAAAAAAATTTAAGTATGACATTTTAACAAATGATCTGGTTGATTTTCTTTTCATAGTAACAGATTACCAGATGTCACTGCAGACTAAAAATTTAAAAAAAGTTTATCAAAAAGTTCTTTGAGTAATGGCAACGCAATTATCCAATTGATATATGCTAGTTTTCATGAAATTGTTCCAATTTTATAATCTAGTGAAAAATTAAGTGTAACCTTGTGTCAAATCCTAAGACAGCTCAATTAAATTCAAGCATATATTCAATCAGGTAATCATCATCACCTGACAAACACCAGACAAAACGTTAAGAATTTACTTTGTTCTTCATGTTATTTACATTCAGCCAATTCCATCGTTCATTATTGTTCTTAGTTGCTAAGTTTCAGAATTGGCAGTAAATATTTTTACTTTCAAAACGCGTAAAAATTATTTCAAAATAGATTGATAATCATTCTGAAATCAAATCTCTAATGATCTCTTATATTCTAAGATAGCTGCAGAAGAAATCTTTACCAATTATCATGAAACATGCCAAATGTGTCACAAAACAAATCCTGACAGCCCTTCAAAGTCAATCCCAAAATCTAAGAGAACTTTTGTGCTGCTTTCAATTATTTGTAGCTTTTAAACAGTAAATTCAAAACTTTTGAAAAATAAAGGTCTGAATTAATTGAGGATTATTATGCATTTAACAAAAAGCTTCAAAATTATATGTTGCTAGCCTCTTTTCAGAAACGTGTTTCAATGTTTAGCATTTCAGATGTAAAGACAATATTTATATTCTCACATGAATTTCAATTTTAAATAATTACGAGATTCTAGAGTACAATTTCATCAGAAAAATTTTGTAAGCAAATGATTATATCTAAAACTGGAAAGATAATTCACATATAAACTAGGTTTTTTAAATTGGTGGAATATATTTAGCAACAGTTGTAGGTGAACAGATCTCTCTTTTGTATATTTTAGATCAAGTGCAGACATGCAGAGGTAGTAATTTATAGTTTTTGTACTATATCAACTCCCCACTTCCATAAACTCAACTCATCCAGATATCATTCTGCTCCTTATGTACTGCTCCTAATGCTCCTATGACTACTCTAGGACTACTTCGACCTACTTAAGATTCCTCTGCCAACTCCCTGTACTTGTCTATCTTTTTTTTCCACAGTATCTTAACCTTTTCATTTTCTACGACTGCCTGAGGATAATGGCCATACCACTCGTCTCCAGCTTCTAACCAATGCTGCCTGGTCAGGCTCCAATTGTAACATTCTTCCCACATTATCATCCCTGAACTTATTCTAATTCTGTGCCAACTTCTCAAACCCTGCTATCAGATAATCTAATGTCTCCAGCGCATTCTTACATGGCCTACACTTGTCACTTACTTCTACTTTTCTGTCTATATGATTCTTCACCCTTAATCCTGCTCTCTTTAGCCACTTGCTGCTTTTTCACAGTTTTCTGTATTTCTCCCATATTCTCCATGCATCATGTTCTGCCTATACCTTCTTTGTCTCTACTTCTATTCTTTTCTGGTATGCGTTATTTTCCTCAGTCTCTCTTCTTATTTTCCTTAACTCCATAGTGACCTCCAGTAGGGACCCTTTAGGTTGCTCTTTTACATATTCCCTTAGTCCTTGCCATGCATAATATATCAACGTCTCCATTTGAATTGAAAACGCTCTCTGCTACTAATACCTTCCTTGTCTCTCTGTCTAGCTTCCTCAGCTCATTCTTGTTCCTCCTTACTATTCTTGCTGAGCAACTTAACACTGATATTGCCTACACATTAATTGCGATTATGTTGTTCTGCCCATTCAGTGCTGACTTTTGTAGTACCTTCTTTACTCTCTTGTATAATTGTCTTCATAAACTATTCTATCTTTCTCTATCACTCCTAAGTACTTGTAACCCTCTTTGACATTCTCACTCTTATCATCAATGTAACTGTCACATACTTTCCTGATATAAACACCAACCCAAAATATCCACTTGCTTCTTGAACATATATTTATATATATATATATATATATATATATTAATCAATTATCAAAAATATCAAAACACCACAGGATAGAGGATTTTCTCCTCTTTTTTAAAGCTTCCCATTTGTGAACCAATTTAAGCAACCTTGAAACGTACTACAGAAAACATAATAATAAATGTTATTTGTTGCCCATATAAATGTTGTACCACATTATTATCTGAACATTAGATGTGTTAGAAATATCGGACTTTTTTAAAAAAAAATAGTTGAAAATTTCAAGTATTTTATGTACTCTATACAGCAAGGCAAAGATTTTAACCATAAAAGCAGTGCACATTTATTCTTATATGATTAGCCATAAAAGTGTTTTCCGTATTTTCTAATAGCCTTGTAAAAAATTATTTAAAAATCTGGCAAGGCTGACGGAATTATATAATTTGGATTTTCTCATTAGTAACGTGTATACTCAAGAAATGTTTGTGATGAAAATTAAAGCATAAATTATAAAAAATCAAATTTTGAGAGACATTTTGTGAAAGTTGCTTAGCATTGAAAATAGTACTTCAAAGTAGTGGGAGATCTTTTAATGCTGCCTAAATAATAATATTCACAAAATATATGTATCTGGTGCAAAATATTTATGTAATTCGTATATCTGGTGCAAATTTTGTTTCAATTTTAAATGTAATATAACAAAATTTTTCACTGAGATTTATTAAAGTCTTTTTGGTGTAAAAATTACTAACAATATCTAGGCCTTGCAAACATAGGCTTGCTTAAAAAACTACTATATATATATATATATATATAAATAAATATATATGTACATATATATATATATATATATATTTATATGTATGCATATACATATACAAGTATTTACACATGTAGGTACATTATAACTCTAATAATTTCAAAATTTAACAAATTAAGTTCTAATATGAGAAGAATCAAGTAAAACATTTCAAAGTGTACAGGAATTTTAGTGGGAGAATAAGTGATGTTACATAATATGGATCAAAAG
>CABFPE010000084.1:1200077-1217267 GCA_900660155.1 Hofstenia miamia
GGATATATATATATATATATATATATATATATAATAAAGCTGAAAAAGATACTCATGCATTAAAAATCTATTCAAAAACCCTGTAAAGAAAATTTTTAGAATGATTTCAACACAATTGATATAAAAAGATTAATAGTTATTGATGCATATCCTAACTCGATGACGATATTTTAATTATTTAATATATTGCTCTCTTTAATAATTTGTATGCAAAATTTATGTAATAATATTATTATCATTATATTCCTTGTTATTATATTTTTGTGTTTTGTACATTTATTGTTATTAAAATATTAATGAACACTAAGTCCCACTATTAAATTTTATTTATTCTAATAGACCAATACATTTTCATATGATACTGCAGTTTACAAAAGTAATGTTAACATGTTTATACTAACACCAATTTTTAATATAATATAGTTAACATATTATTAATATATTCAACTTATCCACAAAATAGTATTTTCTGATATTGCTTCTTCAGCTCGGACCATGAAATTACAAACAAATAGCAATTAAAAGAATGAGAGACTATGCTAAATGTTGAGGAACCAGCATGATATACAATAATTGGTATCTTGACAATATTGTACCTCATAAGCAGGGACATCACGGATCTTGGCGTTGGACATAGAATTTGCATGAGACATGAGCATATTAATGCTTTAACTATGCCACTAAATAGACAGCTTCAAAATTTTAGAAAGAGTTTCTGTCCATTTGAAATTATTCATTTTTAGCAAATTTATATATAAGAATTGTAGATCAATGTCTTTGCTCTTAAACTCAAAATTAGCAAAATTACAAATTTTATGATTTTCTAAATTATAATTTCATGGAATATAACACAATCATGAAAATATAAGCTGAGGTGAAATACATTTTTCGTAGTTGTAACTTTGTAATTGTACTGTTCTTGAATTTTAAAATTTATATATTTTATATGGACTATTCATTTTCATTGATTCATTGTCTAAAAAACTCAAATTAATTACTTGCAAAAAAATGTATGATAATTTACTTTTGCACTATTCATAAATATACTAAGCAATACATTATGCAAACTTCATTGATTATTTATCTAAGTGCTTCTCTTACTTCAGCTTTTTTCTAAATAACCCAAATACCAACCCAGCTATAAAAATCAGTAAATAGTAATAGTACCAATAGAATTCTTTGCAAACTACTAATAAAATATCAATTTATTTGAATCTTTCAAGATTTCACTATGGAATTTCTACAATTTTATTTCAACTAGATTAGTAAAGAATATTTACTAGATCAATTCAAGTGCAAAACATTATATACAAATATTTTCTATAATAACATTTGCAAATACCTTTCATTTGAGGCTTTTGAAGTTGGATTGTTTTTTCTTTGAAAGAGGGCAAATAAAATACCCCCGTTCAATACAATTAATATTATAGATGGCATTGCCCATTCCCATATTAATTCTATAAAAGTTATAATCAGAGCAAAGACACCATCTAACGAGACCATTTTACAATCTATTTCTCCATCTTTTAAGACTTCTTCATATTTCTAAATTACTCTAAGAATAGCCTGCAAAGTTAAAACAAATAGTATTGCAAAATAATTATATCTATTTTAGTAATCTGTCACAATTACTTTTGCAAAAATATATCTTTAAAACAAACAACAGTATATTTACAACTATGAAAGTACTATATTGATAATGACATAACCATTTGTAAATGCGCATTACATTGAAAATATATAAAATAAAAAATATTATGTGCTTAAGCAGTTTTAAAATGTAACTTAATTTTTTAATTTAATTCCTTTCTTTGAATGAATGCGTACATACAATAATGTTATATTCAAATCTGCAATGACGATTGTGATAAATCTAAAGAACCTCGCCATACTTGACTGATGTTTAAGATTTTTTTCAAAATTAGACAAAAATTTCCAAATAAAACGTTTTATGCATACTGTAAAATAATAATTTTAGTAATGTCTGATATTTTGAAAATTACGATTGGCAACTACCAAATGTGCCTCACCTTAAAAACAAAACATTATTTAATTTCTTAAAAGTAAATACATTATAATATTATTCAGTAAAACGTTGCGAGTAGCATTTATTGAGGAAAACTCCAACTTAAAAATGAGGAACCAAATGGAGTTTAAAAAGATATCTTAATTTTCAAAGATGCTGAATAATATTCAACTTGGCTAAGACTTAATTTTGTATAAGTTTCATAAATAACTCATGAACTTCGCTACTAATTAATTTAAGATATATATACTTACAAAGTATTCGGGTATTTGAATGAGTAAACTAAGAAGCCATGTCATTGCCATAAGCTGAACAACAGCTTTTCTTGAGAAAGCATTGTATTTGAATGGGAAATTGAGAATAAGGAATCTCTCCAATGCAAAGAATATAAGAGACAAATTGCTAACGCTAAAATTAAATCATTTTTCTAAATGAATAACTCAATTATTAAAAATAATTAAGTAATTTCTATCTTAAGTAACATCAAGATGTATCATTAATGAAACTTAAAGTAGCATAAGAAAATTTATGTTTCTCTGTATACAATTACAACCTATATGCAAAGTGAACAGTAAAGCAAAATATTGAGCAGAACTTTATTTTTCCAGCTGCGTGAAAGTAAAAATAATTCCAGTATACTGCGATGCTAATACCAGCGCAGATGTCTGCAAGGAGTATGTTGACAATATACGTTACAAAAGGATATGCAAGAAACTTTGGTTTGAGTAAAACGCATATTGCAAATATGTTACTCAAAATGCCAAAAACTCCAATGAACAAATTATTCCAAGAAATTAGCACTTTGACTAAGTCTTCTTCATTGTCTTCTTTAAATGTTGTGTTTAGCATTTTGCGGTAGTGATCTAGTTCCAGCCTATTTATAAAGCAGAAAGCCAATCAAAATGAAGCAATTGCAATGCGTTTTTTGGATTCGAAAGCCGTTGCTATTAATATTACTCATACTTCCGAAGGCAAAGTAGAATATCTTCCATTATCCAATTAGGATATCTTCAAAAATGCACTATAAGCCTGTAAAATAAAAATTATATTTTTTCATGATTTATGAAATTTCGTCATGCCCTTTCTTTATTTAAATTTTACATAAGAAGGTTAAAAAAGCAGTGTAAAGTGCGTCTGTTATTGTTAGGAAAAATATAGAATTGAATTACTAATTTGTTTAATATTCTTATTTGTTAGTTAAGGATTGAGGACGGCTATCCCCTCTTCCCTCNTATATATATATTGTGGAATCGGGACCCTCGCGTAACAGTAATTCACATCGTCGTCGCATCCACGATTCATGCAAATTCCTGCTACGTTCAAACGCTACATCTACCCATTGCTTGCGCCACTTAGTTGTTTACATTATTAGTTCTGCCTCGGCAGGTTATTACGTTGCTTAAATCATTTTGTATATATAGGGCCTCAGTGTGCGCAAACGCTTAATAAAATATATTGATTTGATAGCTCATTCTCTTGCTCATATATGCTTAATATTGAGATGATCATGAGCAGCTAAACTTTCTAGAAGCTAAGGGGGAGTAGGCCAAGTTCGTATTCGGGCGTGTAGGATCGTTCTGGCACGTCTACAAAGGAGGCTTAAGTCCGTTCAGTTTTGGGTGTAGCTGATCCAGACATTCGTGTATTCTAGATGGCAGCTTTGATGTCTCGCTTCGGCTGGAACTGCCACGTATTCTTATGTGTTACCGGAATTCATATTCGCAGTAGTTACTCTATCTTTTTACTAGCGCTTACTACTTTAAACTGTCTATGACTAAGCGGTTGTATGAGATGTATTACCCGAACGAAACTAGAAACTACGCNAGGTTAAAAAAGCAGTGTAAAGTGCGTCTGTTATTGTTAGGAAAAATATAGAATTGAATTACTAATTTGTTTAATATTCTTATTTGTTAGTTAAGGATTGAGGACGGCTATCCCCTCTTCCCTCCCTGCCCTATCCGCACATATGATATCCCCCATTTCCAAAAACTGTCTAAGCTTTATGTGAATATTGAAATATAATAATTTTTTAGTGGTTTTTATATGATAAAACGGCCTTATTTACGAAATTTTCTGCAACCCATGAAAAATGAAAAGTGTCTTAAAAAACAACGCTAGCCATCATTTGCATATAAATATATATATATATATATATATAATTATAAAAACATATGTATATATATAAATATAAATATATATATATATGTATTTATGTATATATATATATATATAAATATATATATATATATATTTATAAAGATATTATAAAGACACATAAGAACATCCTATGCAAAATATACACATTGATTTCACAAATGATCTTTAATGGCTTCAACTGCCTTGAACAATTGGATACCTGACATATAAATTTGCCAGGAAAACTTTGCAATTAGAAAAAAGCAAAGCTTCAAGGTAAAAACTGATTATTCTGTTACTCTTAGTACTATAATTTTCTACTACCAGATAATTGGACTCATCTTCAGTAAATTTTGTGATTAATCGTCAATAACTGGCTTTCTGGTTAGTCAAAGTGGTAATATTAGCATCTAACTAGAGCTTTGTAACACACTAGTGTTTTTTCCAAAAGCAAAATAATAATTAAAATGTTATTGGAGCTTAGAACTTGTTGGGATATTGATGTTTCTTGGTAAAATCAAGCTTTTCAGAAGACTATTAAGCTCATAGAAGATATAGCATAGTCAGCATCAAGCACTAATACACTTTAAATAAATAGTAAATTTGTGTAATTACACAACATTACATTTAAAAACTGGCATTTTTTTGTTTATAAAATAGGCCTGCATAGAAATACTATAAAACCCCTAAATGGAGAAGCCATTTAAAATTTTTCTTTAGTATTTTTTAAGCACAATTTATAATTTCTCCACGTTTGGGACACCAAGCTTTTGCAAATTTGCTAAAAACCTATTTTAGGAATTGCCCTTATATATATATATATATATATATATATGTACTTAATAATAATAATAATAACAATAATACAAAAGCATTTATAGAACGTCTTAATCCCGAAATGTTCCAAGTTCAAAAGCACTAATGGTAAAGTGACTAACTGAAGGCGATTTCAAATAATGTAATTTCAGTACTTTCTTGAAAGCTATCAGATTAGAACTCGTCCATAAGGCAAATGGTAGGCGATTGAATACAGTTGGTACAGCCATTGAAAATGACCGAGCAACAGCCGAAGCCAAGTTAACCTTTGGAGCATGCAGAGTCCATAGGTACGGCAAACGACTAGCTGTGTTGATTGGATTAAACAACTCGCTTATATATGAGGGTTCACATCTATTTAGAGATTTTCACGTTAAAAGGCAATTTTTAGTCAATTCAATATCTCACGGGCAACCAATAGAGTTGTTTCAAGGCTTGAGTAATGTGAGATGATCAGTTTAACAGCAGTACTATTTTAGCACAGTTGTTTTGAACCTTCTGAAGTTGTTCGAGGAGAGAACTTGAAATACCGTACAATAATATGTTGAAGTCTAAACGGGAACAAATAAGGGAATTTATAAGAGTTTTAGTTATTTCTAAACTGAATGTCGTCTGATGTGACGTATGTTCTGGAGATGGTAATTGTATGAAGTAACAATACCCTTAACATGCTTTTTTATATTCAGTACAGCATCTATAAGAGCACCAAGGGTTATAACAAAAGGCTTTGGATGTATCAAGTACAAACCAACAGTCACAGAAAAATTTCTAGAGAAACTTTCAAGGTATGCTCCTTTCCTGATAATGAGGAATTCTGTCTTATCGTCATTTTGATGCAATCGCAGTGAAGGCAATGACTGCCTTTAAATCTTAATGATGAATTCAATGAATGACTGCAATGATCTTGTGCTAAGACAGTCAATGACAAAGAATATCTGATTGTCATCAGCATAAATGTGGTAGTTGAAATTATTGTCATCATAGGTGGTAGCCAGTGGTAGTGTATAGATGAGAAATAGCATTGCACCTAAGACAGAGACCTGAGGTACACCAGAGTGGAGGCGTACTCGGCATGAGTAATGGGTATTTATGACTACAAAATACGTATGCTCTTGGAGATGTGATATGAACCAATTGAGTACACTCCCACCAATGCCAAGTCTGCGTAGTTGCGTGATTGAAATATCATAATCCAAGGCTGCCAATTGATCCAGAGGAAGCAGCAAAGAATATTTACGGTTATCTAGCACAAGTAAAAGGTCATTCAGAAGGCGACAAAGGAGTGTTTCCACTGAATGGTTCTTTTGATAACCAGAAACAAACTTTGGCAATATGTTATGAGATCTAAGGAATTCTACTAGTTGAATGCTTACAACCTTTTCAATAATTTTTGACATAAAGGCAAGATTAGATACAGGTCGATAGTATTCTTAAGATCATGATCTAGATGGGTCTTCCTTATAAGCGGTTTGATATCTGCACACTTTCTGGCGCTAGGAAATAACGAGGATTCTAAGGATTAAGAGCAATTTGATTTACAATTGGCAACTACGCGTGAGCTACCGATTGATGTGTCAGAAGGTGTGATGGCAGTGCATTAAGTTCACAGATAGTTGGTTTCATGGCATGTATAATATCTCTAATAGATTATATTGTTAGAAGACAAAATTCTGACCACAGCAGTGGATCAGCAATATTGTATATTGACAAGGAAAGAGAAGTGCATCAGAAAGCCCAAGATTTTCTATTTTTCACTATAAATTTGAGCAAATTCAATAGAGAGCTCTTCAGGATCATCATAACAGGTAATATGTCGTCGGAGGAAGATAGTTGACTCACAAAGCAAAACGTAGAACCAATATCACTGGAAGAGAGCCTTTTATCATAATACAACTGAGAAATTTCATGGCATCGCGTCTTGTAAAGATTACAGATGTAATGATACGATTCCTTCACTATTGAAGATGAATTGTGTTTCAAAAAATGACGTTCAAGCTTGTGTTTCTTACATCGCAATTGTTTTAATTCAGTGTTATACCAAGGAGTAGAAGCATGTGGTACAAATTTCCAATTAAGAGGAGGAGTTATGCGTTCTACCATGTCAGTGAGTATTGAATGATAATCATTGTATAATTTATCGCACTTAAGTGAATCACCAGTAGAGACTGATTTTAATGCAGTACAGATCACATCACTACATAAAGGCTTCCAATTTCTCTTTTTCAGATGAGCAACTGGTGGAGTGGAAGATATGGTAAGGTTGAGATGAAAAATAACTGGGAAATGATCAGGATAAGTAAGGTCATGTTGCCAGACATCCACTGAACAAACGATATCATTATCAAGTGATATCACTACATCAATGATGTGCCCATTTCTAAGGGTGTATTTGATAACGTGTTGCCTCAATGAATAACTACTCAAAAGACTGGAAAAATTTGAACAGCTGAGGTTGACGCTTCGTCTAAGGGGATATTCAGATCGCCTACAATAACTTAGTGATGATTTTGGATGAATAAGTCAGATAGGAGAGTATCAAATTCTTCAAGGAACAGAGTAAACACCTGACCACTAGTTGAGGGATTAGGTCTATAAATAGTGGTGATTTGAAATATAACATGATTGGCCAAACTTCAATGAATTGACCTATGCAAAATTGGTGAGTGTATCTAGAGAAGGTACTTTCTTTGCATCTAGGTGATTATGGTAAGCAATGCCTACACCGCCGCCACATTCTGGACGAGGAGTATCATGAAGGGAATAACCATTTGGAATTAGCTTGCTTGTGATAATGTTATCGTCATCCAATACTGACAACCAGGTTTCCGCTATGGAAACAATATCAATAAAGCAATTAGTTAGTGAAAGTTTGTTAACATCTGAGCATGGATTGATGACAGCATAGAAGGAGCTGATTATTAGTATACGAAGTATGTTGTCATTTTGATAAGTCTTGTCACTGGCGATGACGTAAACCAAGTGATTCACGTTCAGAATCAGACAAGCGATAATTTCGAATTGTAATATTGGGCAACCATAACTCTGGTTTCATTGCTGCATCGCAAGATGACTGTGGACAAGTGAAGTGAAACCACTTGAAATACTATCCTTCTGGTATTGGCAACTGAACAACACTGTCAATTTCGACGGATTGTGTTTTAAAATATGAAATGACTTCTTCAGCGGTAACTGCTGTATTGAATCCGCCAACATGGATATGGGCTTTGCACAGTGGAGGAGGAACTGATGGAAATGGGAATGAAGCATGAGTGCCAAATCGACGCAGGTGTGCGCCAGGACGGTTGTGAGCGAGGACATGTGGTGGAAGAATGACGTGTAGCAGCAATAGGAAGTACGTGAGACACAGAAGTCGAAGAAGGCTGCTTACTATGGGTACCAGATTCAATAGCCAATAGTCGTGCTTCAATTGTTGTGAACTTCTTTTCAAGTAGTGATTCTACGGCTTGTAGTTCACCTGAAACGCGAGTTGGCTTCGGAGGAGAGTTGAGAGGACTGATGGCGTCCTTGACAATTGGAATCAGATCCATTCTTCTTAAAGCTGTAAGATATTCATCCAGTGCCTAAGATTCCAGCAGGTCGTAAAGCGCCGATCTGGAACTACCATGGTGACTACGTGGATCGTTTTCAGATTCACGAAATTCTTCTTCACTCAGTGGCATGAAACTCGTGGCTGAAATCAAATAAACAGTGTAATAAACATGTATTTATGTATACATATATATATATATATATATATATATATATATATATATATATGCATATATACATATATATATATATGTGTGTGTGTATAGTTCGGATTTTGACTTCTGTACAGAAGTTTGAATATTACAGTGATCTTCTATCAATCAAAAAAGCGTTTAAAAAGACTTGTAAGTGATGTTAGTATTTTAGTGTACCGTGACTACATAATCAAATAGAGAAACTGTGTTGCAATTGAAATCAGTAACAATAAACTTTTAGTAAAGTTAAATTCTCTTTTTGAAATAAGTTAATTTATCACAGTTTGCTAAATGAAAGTGATTAGCTAATTTCTAAATTGGCAATGGTGGTGATGACTTCACTGTTGATTTTGGATGGTGCAAATTAATACTGACTATGGAATATCAGTAACTCTATTAAACTAAATTAACTAATTTTGAGATTTTATTTAATGCTTCTTTGGTCTCTACAATGATTATGCAAAATTAATTCACTCAATCATGGACTGTTATGTCAAATATATATCTCAGTTAAATGTATTAAATTATTAAATAGATGATCGCAGAAATAGTGAAACAAGTTTGTATCACTGATGATTGGCGAGAAATCAATTGATCATATTAATTTTTGGATTATTAATTTTATGCTTATAATTAACAAATACAATTTTGTTGATATATTTAATGTTTCTAACCTCTCATCATCGCTGTACATAATACATTATCAGTAATTAAGGACTAAAGAGAAGTTCGTTGCACTATGTTTTATTCCAAACCAGCAAACATCACACTGAGCAAAGCAAAATAGTTTACTAGTCCGTTGTTATTTGCACCATGCCAGCGAGATGCCATTTAGACAGCAACATTCCTGTAAGGAAGACACCAAAACCTAAATATATCACTGTTAGCCACCTGCATGGCTTAAGCATATATAATTGATATATTTATTTATATACAGAGGGGAACTAACAATTTAAGGAAGTCTACTGTTGATGATGATTAACTGCTGAAACCAATACTGTCAAGGATAGTAGATTAGGATGAATAAAGAGCTAATTATTGATAGTAGACGATTTCACATGAATTTAATATAAGTTTTTTAATATTTGTAAATTTCACTTATAATTTCAGTATATTTATTTGTCTTTACAAAATAAATAAACAGAAATGGGAATAGTAGCAGTAAGTATTGAGTAATTACAAATGCGCTTTGTTGGCAACCTCTTAGTAGACAAAATTATGCCATGTGGGGATTGAAAAAGCAAAAACTATTTTTGATGAACAACCCAAATAAATTAATTAATAAATAAATATACATATATATATATATATATACATATATATATATATATATATATATATATTATATATATATTATATATATATATATATATATATATATATATATATATATATACAGAATAGTTCCCCTTCTCAGAAATAAAGCTGGGTGCGCCCCTGTCTGGAATAGTCAAGCTAAGCATTGCAATCAATCTGACTCCATTGTGACTCCACTTAATATAAGACAAGTGCTATTTTATTAATCCAATAAGCTTTACATACGTAAGTTGCTAATAAAAAGATACCTATAACTTTTGTTACTTATAATAACTAACTATATCTTGGTGATCTGCAGTGCAAATCTCTCCTCCTTAAATGGGCCGATGTCTCTGCAGAGTGGAGAATAAAGACTTACGAAGATAAGTCAACTGTAGTTTACAAAATTTAATTTCTAACTTAATATCAACAATAAAATATTTCTTATCTTCGTTATATATATATATATATATATATATATATATTTCTTATCTCCGTTATATAAATATATAGATACATGGAAAACATACAAGCCAATAAAGGCATAATTTGTTCGAAGTTTGATTTGATACATTCTAGGAAAGGTGATGTCCTTACTAATATTTGTAATTGTAGGAGTTCCTCAACTTAAGGAAAAGGCCGATCACTCCCAGGGGTTGTTTTACACCCAAAATCCAAGCGTACTCGAACCCTTCGCAAAAGACTTAAGGTTGATTTGAATACATGCCAAAGTAGGTACAATTCAATTTTTAAATCGTTCCAACGTGAAAGTGGGGAATTAAATTTGAACTAAAACCTTGTACTTTATTCAATTAAGCAAAAAAAGCATTGCAATGACTTTCATACAAATTATAAGTATCACACCTGCTCATTTGACTTCACGATTCTCACGCGTTTTCATTTGAAAATTAATCATAGTTAAAAGCTTAAATAAAGTAGTTCCTAATTCCTTTCCTTAGTGTTGCCACATAAATATATAGTCTATTCACTCATATTTGTAGTGAATTTAATTTTATAGTTCATATACCAAACTATCCACAATTTTTTCACAAGCTACTACATTTACAAACTATCCATAGGCGGTTGTCGACATATCTCAGTATATATGAAATCGCTTTATTCATTGGAAAACCTTCAATTGCAGATCCCAAATAAAAGTGACATATTTGGACGTTGTATTAGTTCAATCGATTGGAACTTTCTAGAAAATAATTAATGTTCCTTTGAAATATTATCAGTCAAGCTTCCGCTACAGCTTCCCAGTTAAAAGAATAATGGTATGCCGAATGCACAAACCCTGGATAGATCAAAATATTTACCAATTGATTAAAAAAGGACAACGGGCTCTACGTACTGGAAAAAACAACTTTACAATGAATTGCATAATAAGGTGTGTCGCAAAATTAGAGACGCAAAGAAAAAGTATCTAGATAATAACATTTTGCAATTAACCTCTGTTAAACCAAGAGCTTGTTGGAAATCTATCAAGGCGATGTGCGCTATGACCACTGGCCATCTTAATAGACTGCTGAAACTCTTGCACGTACAATAAAGGATTCGTTAACATCAATTTAGCAGATAACTTTGAGACACTGTCGGAAGTAAATTATGTCCTATGTCACTCAAATCTTAACCCTATAAATGTAAAGGAATATGAAACTTTTTTAATTATTAACTCATTAAATCTCCGGAAATCAGCAGGTCCCGATTGTTTGGAGAATTATATACCTAATTGGATATTGTATGACTTCATTCATGAATTCACGTTACCAATTTCAATCTGCTGAATTCTTCATTCATGTCTTGTTGTGCAGATCCTTTCGTTTTTGCAGATCAGACTTTTCAACGAGCCGAGCCGAGCTTGAGCAGAGTTTTTAAAATACAACAAACCTATTTTAGGCAAAGCAAGTTTATAGTTCTGATTGTTAAATTGATTATGGAGATTTTCTTATTTTTTGCAGTCAGTATTCCTTTCCTATAATCTTATTTAAGAAATGTTTATTAAATAATCGGAAGAGCTATGTAAAAAATTCTTTGAGCACAATATTTTTAAAAAAATACCGAGCTAAAACGAGTCTCATACAAAGATTTTATGTGGCGAGCCGAGCCAAACTTACACAAAATTTAAACGAGCCGAGCCGAGCCGAGCTTGGAAATGTCGGCTCGTTGACAAGCCTGTTGCAGATGTTTGCTACCTTGAAATCTATTTCATTAACTCAATATCCACAGTGGTAAAAAACGTTTTTTATAAAAGAAGAATTGCTGACTAAAATCTAAGAAAATTTCGATCCTTGAGAATTTGGCTAGTCTCTAAAGGATCAACTATTATGGAATTCATTAATGCTGCACAACGATGGATAAATGAAATTGAAACAAAGGTCACTTATTCAAATTTTTCTATTTGATTTAAAAAAAGGCTCTTGATATTATTAGCCATCCTATTCTTTTAAAGAGACTTACCACTGTAAATTTGATAATTTCGTTTTTAATGAATCGTCAATAAAGGGCTAAGCTACCATGTGGAACAACTTTGCTAAGAGTAGGTAATATGCTGGTGTGCAGCAAGGTCCTTATGGCTCTCTATCTTATATATATTATATTATTGACGACACTACTGCAAGGGATGTAGACAGTTGTGGCTTTCCCTCAACGTCCAATGTATTAGTGAAGCTGGTCAAAAATTAGTTAGACGATTCTCTAATGCAAACGAATAACACTAGTATAACTAAAGTACTAAATGTTTGTCCACTAAGAAAATTTTACTAACCACTTGAAATAGAAATAGACGAGAAATTAATGTAACGAGTCAATGGCGTATCAGCAATATTGAATTAAGGAGGGCACCAGAATGGCCAAAATATCTGAGGTGGGGCCCAGTTGAAATTTCATATAAATATATATATATATATATATATATATATATATATATATGTATATAAATTACATTTATATAAATTATATATATACAGTATATTTTCAATTTAAGAGAAATAAAATACAAAATAAAGAGTAATAAACATCGGTATTATCATATTTCTACAGTAAATGCTGAATATGTGAACCAATCTGCTCTAAAATAACTTCACAATGGAAGGTAATCTTCATCAATATTTATTGATTGGATCTCTGCTTTGCGGAATGGATGCCTTTCGCCATAGCTGCATGAGAATTTTGATATGATATGCCCAACTGACACAAATCGAGCCCCAGCTTAACTACATATCAAAGAATAACTTTGACCAAATAAAATGATATCAAAAACAACTTTTCAAAATGATGGTGTTGCTACCTCTCTTTTCATAATTGTTCTCAAAAAATTTTCATGAAAATCGTGTTATTTGGCGTGGATTTGGACTCCTTTTACTCCAGGTTCTCTAGATTGTTACATGTTGACTATTAAATTTTTAAAGAAAATGTTTATCATCTGTTTAAATCCCAGTCATTGAAGCTTTGAGAGAAAAAATCAAGATAGAGATTCAATGAATACGAATTAATCAAATCTTGACAGCAGTGGGAAAACTTACGTCATCGTTTTGAAGTTATCTTTGAGTAATTTACTGTTAGTAGAAATATTATAATTCCCATGTGTATCTGTCGTTATGGTGTATTTTGTTACATTTAATTTGAACAATTCATAATAATGTACATAAGTACGATAATATTATCAACACAATATCAAAAGAGGTCAATGGTCTTGAGGGTTTAGTGTAATATTTTATGTGCTATTTTGTAATTTCTGTAGGAAATCTACATGAAGTTTAGTTTTTCATGAAATACATATTCAGAAATGGATATATAGAATAGATAGAAAATTCCTATTACTTAATAGGTTAATGTAATTCAAACAAATGGATTTAAAAATTAGCATCTTCAACAAACGACAAGCAATCATGCTCCATTTAGAGCAGCCCTTATACCGGGTCCGTGCCCGTAGTAGAGAAGCCCGTAACTGTACGCCTTTGTTCATGCCCGATACGGGCCCTACCCTAGGTTATAAGGATAAACAACGTGTCAATCACCAATTTCTTCAAAGACCTCGGCTATATATGAAATGAACATAATTGATTCCGAGTCAATTGGTATGGAAATCAAAATTCATTCGACCAATTTTTTAGTGAGGGGGCCAGTTGGGTGGCCATTATATCTCCAGCGGGGGCCTTGGCTCCCCTGGCCTCCCCATCTGTACGCCACTGTAACGAGTATAAGAAATAAAGTTTCTAGGTGTTTTCTTCAAAAGTAAATTAAAATGGCAGCAAAGCAGTTAATTTTCATGAACTTGCTTAAACGCAATGTTTGCGAAATTAAAGAATTAGTTTCTATATATAATACTCTCATTAGACCAATACTAGAATATTATTACCCACTTGGGCATCATACACTAACAAATTCCCAATAACTATTATAATGCTATATGTAATGATCTCAATCCACAGACTTTGTACTACCTCGGTGAAAAAATATGTCAGAGATTATGGTATAAATTAATCAATGATGAAAGCTATTCTTGCATTGGTTACAGCCAAATGTCAAAAAGCTAAACTACCAGTTACGAGATGCTCGAAAATTGTCTGAGATAACATGCGAACTAATTAAGGAAGCCTTTTTTGCAAATGTAGATAGTCAACGTGAAAAATAATAGACTACTGCTGATAGTTAATTCTGCATTTTGTTAATTTAATAAATATGTCCTGTAAATTCGACCCTAGTCGCAAATGCAAATAAATTATTATTATTATTATTATTATTATTATTATTATTATTATTATTCCAAAAACTTGGATTGGTTGCTTGTTGGTATGCTGTGTTTCGTTATAAAATGAAAAAATGCATTGTTTTGTCTTATTTTCAATTGTTTTCACTTTGTTCTTTTCTATATTGGTGCCCACCCTATTAAAAAGTTCTAATACAAAATGCCATGTTGCAAAAAATGAAAATGAAGCAAAAAATGCTCTTGCATTTAGAAATTTTGTGTAAAATCTTATGTAACTATTTAATATAAAGAACATTAAAAATACCCTTCACTTTTGGAGCCTTAAGAATATATTCTGCTAAAGTAAGTCTACATACAGGGGGTTGCAAAAAAATATTGTTTTTTATGTAATATAAATTCTAAACTGAAATAACGTGTAGAATATAATAAAGATTACTTGGAACACAAAGAAATTTAGAAACATGTACATATAAAGTTCAATAGATTACATATTCACCTTGTGCATCAATAATTCTTTGAAGGTGATTCTTGAATTCATTGAAATCTTTCGCAAGTTTTTCTTCTGTAAGCGTATTTAAAAATGATTGAATGTTTTTCCGAATGCTTTTTCTAACTTCTAAAAATGTACCGATCCATTAAGTTTGTGTCAGAGGAATATCGTGCTTGGCGAACTAATGATATCTGATAGGTTAAACCATGTTTTGTAAAAATGAAACATACCTTTCATCATCTAAAGATTCATAATGAGAAAATGTCTCTGTATGCCAAAATGATTAAGACTTGATTGTCAAAAATACTTCTTCCTTGGACAGGAGCACCTCAAGCTGAATTTAACAAAGCTCTATTGCATCCCTCAGGTCTCACATTTTAAAAATACACTCATTTCTCTTCAATTATTACCACTTTCTCTTTCTTAACTCTTCTAGAGAATTCAGCTAACATGTCTTTACATTTTTCCATTCAAGTCATTTTATTGGTCCCAAACAACTAATGAGGGACCCATTCGAAACACACATATTTAATAATAGCAGAAAGTTGCATAATATCATAGTGAGAAATCATTTCTTAAACCAATCTTTCTTCTTATATTGTTTTTATGTTTCTTATTCTTACATTAATACACTTCTTGAGGCTGATTATCCAACTGTTAATTACGATGACTCATTCATATCGGTTAAGCTCGATTTTAGTTCTACTTTTTAGTTAAATCTTGTAGCCCAGATCAGCACTCTTCCTTTGTTTCAAGATATTCCGCTCGAGCTTTGTATTGCAAATCAATATTTAAAAATGTGCAATGTTGAACTGATGTAAGCGACTATGCACTTGAATTTCCTCTCACTACAATTTAGATAAGTTTGTCTTTACAATATTATGTATTTACCAATTTCTGAACAGATTTCAAGCTGACATGTTGCAATTATTGTACTTAAAAACTTCTCAGTTTGTTATTAGAAAAGACTCGAAGCCATGGAGGTTGATTGCTCCCCAAACACAAGTCAAATAAGATCGCGTGTCCTGCTGCGCGCAAATTCTGAAAGAATGGGCTCCAATGGGAACTGAAATGGAAAAGAGCCAAGGCCACTTGAAAACTGCAAGTGTCAAAGTCCAGAGAAGTCTAATCTGGCTATGATTCTTAGGAATTCTGCTGATATCTTAAATCAATGTCCATGGATTCTCACTGCATATTGCCGCTTTAAAACTGGAATGATCCATTGTCATTTGTGAAGGACTGTTTTATTTTGTTCTGAAGCTTATTTTGACGTATCTGAAGACGTTAATCTTATATGTGCGTTTGGCTCGTTTGATTGAAATTGAATTCGGGCAAGAGAAAGAAAAGAAAATCTATATAAAAACATATCTAAAAAAATCAATGACAGTAAAAAATTTCAATTTTTCAATTGCCAATAGGATTTTTTCGAATTATCCTTTCTTTTATTTCCAAAATTTCCACCGTGCTTTTAGGAGGGAGTGTCATCACCCTAATACATTTGACAAATCTTCTCTTTAGAAAACTTTTCTTGCAACAAATACTTTTTTTGGATACCAAAATATGAGATATTTATGGCTTGAAGTCTAAATGGGCGAAGTTGAAGGTAGTGTAGAATCTCGCCAACCTTCATACTGCTAATTATTATAATAATTTAGGAGCTGCTATAACAATTATTCCCTCCTCTAAGAGTATGGTAGGTGACGGACTCCATTCTCCATCTCTCTTCTTTTCTGTTCTTTCGTTTAGCCGTTAAATGATTAAACTATTATCTGATCAACTGATATTGATACAGAACTAACGACTGTTGTTTTTAGATCCAAGACACGAGACAGAGTGTACAAAGTACAGGGTACGCTTACCCGACCTGCAACAAAGCACAAAAGAGGAATTGAAGAACTACGCTATAACGAGTATTTCCATACGAAGCCAACACATCAATAGAGACACCAACCACAATTCGGATGACTCAGTG
>CABFPE010000084.1:1218267-1229436 GCA_900660155.1 Hofstenia miamia
AAGGGCATGAGGATGGAGAATACGTCAGCAACAAATAAGAGAAGACGAATAAGAAGGAGGTCTCCGCAATCCGATTGTCAGTTAAAGGGCATGAGGATGGAGACAACGCCGAAAAGACCACCCTCAACCAAATGTCAATTAAAGGGCAGGCGGATAAACGAGGGCCAACATCAAGATACCGATCGTCAATTAAAGGGCGTGAGGTTGGAGGAAAAATCGAGCTCGTCAATGGAACACTCCCCCACATCCAGCGGAACTCGAAGCCAATTAAAGGGCGGAGAGGATGCAGCTAAATCAACAGGTCCTTGCTTGCAATTAAAGGCAGCAAGGACTGAAATCCGCGGTCAATACGTTGACCCGGATGTGCAAGATATTAGTGAAGACTCAGACATGGATACCTCGGAGCAGCCATCTACTAGCTCAATACCATCAACAAGTTATAGTTCACAACCGTTCTCTCACAGACAATCATCTACGACAACGAAATCCTCAAAATCTGAAGAAAGAGAAAGCAGGATGACAAAAATCGGAAAAGACAAAATTCATCCATATTTCATAGCCAATAGAAAAATCCGTTATAACTCACAAGATAACTTATCACCGGAGACGAAAAGGTTTCTACAGCAGAACGCATCAACGAAAGAAACGGAAGCATTGGCAATACCTATCGTAATCGATAAACAGAATAGGCCAGTTTGCAACACGATCATTTCCTACTCCAGCAACATGAAAGAAGACTTCAACAGACCATACTTCAAAAGCACAACGCATATAACATTCGAAGAAATGTTTACATTAAAAGACGTCCAAAAACTTATAAAAAACAAAAACAAACTGATAGAAAAGTGCGAGCAGGTGAATTTGGACAGAGAGCACATGACGCTGATATATTTCATAAAGAAATTGGAAATAGCCTCCAAAAATCTTGAAACAAACATAGAAGAAACGTTAAAGTTTGCAAAGGAGCACAAAGTAAAAGTCATTGTGATCACGAGGTCGCAAGCTGATGAAGAAATGCCGGAATTTTTGCATACATTGGAAGAAAAAATGGAAAACGTGTTTATAATGAACAAAAGTGGAGAGACTATTTCGGAAATGATCAGTATAGACTTGCAGATAAGTAGTATGGCGCCAGCGGAAAGAATAATGGTCGACTCAAAAATAGCGATTGATATGTATTACCAAGTCAGGACAATGGAAATATTGGGGATAACCGAAAATCTGGAAGAGATAGGAAACCTATACATAAAATGTAGTATGAGGCAAACTCCGGAGCATCTGAAAAGTATAATGGAAGTATGGAAGGAAATGAAAACAGAAAAGCCGATGCATGAAGAATGGCCTCTCATCGATATAAAGTCGCCGATAAAAAGTTATCACAAATCCGTAGAGATGACACTGTTAGAGATCAGAAAGGCGTATGAGATGGATTCAAAAAGGAATTTCAGAAATATGATTTTTGAAGAAGTCAACGCACCCCACATTCGTGCACGAACGTCAATATGGATACTCAGCATAGCATTGACAAACAATGAAAAATTAGTGTTGCCAATTCGGAAGAAAGAAAGAAAGAGTATGGCTAAAAACAAGCGTTATGAGATAGCCATATCACCGATACCTAATAATATTAAGCAATGGCTGTTACAATATGTGGACATACTATCGTTGTCACCCACTAAAAAGATACAGCAGAAGTTTGAGAAATATTACGTACGGTTGTTAACGCAGCAACACACACTTGGGAGACCAAGCATAGTGGAACTCGCCAACAAAACTGGAATATGTCCTGCAGAGATAGACATAATTAATGACGAAGCAAAGAAATTTATGTGGGGAGCTACCTCTAACACGAAATTAAAAGCAATAAAACAACAGCCATGGATGACAACCAGAAGTCTAATACGGAGAGAAAGTGTAAGCACGATAGACACGATACAGAGAGTAGCAGAAAAACAAGTCAACAAAATCATTACAAACGAAATGAAAAAGTACGTGCGAGATTATCCTCAGTGCGCCTATACGAAGATAATTAAAAAGTCAGAAGTTATGCGCAAAGAAGGTGAAAATAGACCTATAGAAATTATAGAAATGGTAAGTAAATCACAGGAAGAAATGAGGATGGAAGAAATGCTGCTACAATCGAATACAATTGCACTCACGCCAAATACACAGAGAGAAATCGACAAAGTGAACCTAGAAAAGTGGGGCGAAAAAGAACCAAGTGAAATATCATGGGTGGATACAGATGATGAGCGTTTGCTGGTAGAAATAACCGTACGACGAGAAAAAACAGATAACATAGTGCAAAGAATTTATGGTGAGGTCTACGAAAGAGAAACTAAGTCTATGATAAAAATTTTATGTACCGAAGCTTTTACAAAACAAGAAGTAACACAGATGTTACAACCTAACAATCAGCTAGCAGTCGATATTGAGTGTATCACATCTAAAATAGTAATGAAGGCAGAAACTGCGAAAAATTTGATGAAACATGGTTTAACGAATGCTTTCTGGGAAAGTATAAACACCAGCAAAAACAACTACCCCGCAACATTTGGCATGGCGACAACATCAAACATGGATGGATCGTATGAGAACATTGAAAAACAAACATTAACTACATTGTTAAAATGCACACCACCTCCGACGATCTCGGTACCAATGCTACTACCTACGTGGCGGTTGAAAAAGAAAAAGCCAGTGAAAGCCTTTTGGCATGAAGAAAACACATACGTAAACAAGCTAGAAGACGCCGAACGAATCGTGAGAGACGAAAGATACAAGAGATCAAAAGAAATCTTAAGTAAAAATGACAATAAAGAGAGGGTGTTTATCGAAGGCGCTGTAACCCCATATGATCTATACAGTGAAGGCGAGCCTATACACAAACAAATTGGAAAAGTTCGAAAAGAGATCGAGAAGAGAAACACGAAGACAGTAATTCTCTTTTCTGGAATTAATGATATAGTCTGGGGAGAACTATGGAGTTCTGAATACCGTTATTACGATGTGATGCGCAGAGTAGAGATTATAACGATGATACGTTTGGGAAAAAACGATCCAGAGCAGATAACGCGAGAGGAAATTAGAAATAATATCAGTGCGTTTTACGATGAAGCATCGATTTCGAAATCTCTAAGGTCGACTTATGAATTCTTCTACCCAGAGACAACAGTACGTCCAGAATTATCGCATACGAGCAGGGTAGATGCTATGATGACATTAATGATAGCAATTAAAGGCTTGAAGTTATATGAGAAGTTCTATGAAGAATTTAATTGCAAACTCAATGAGTTAAGGAGTATGTGTACGATATCAAATAAATTGAGGAACCCAATGTTCTTAAGACACAAGAAACTGGTTACAACGGAGAAAGAGGTCGTGCTAAAATTAACGAAGAATGAAAAATTCGAGAAGACGGAATGGGAGATGCAGGAAGCTAACGACATGATTAAACAAGCGGTCGAGATGGTCCATGGTGAAAGAGTCGTGATCCTTAATTAGCTGTGCTGGAGGGGGAGTGTAACATAATCGTAATCTTAGCATATGTGGTCAAATTGAGAAAAAAGAAAGAAGAAACCAAGACTGAATATTAAAATAAAATATTAATTGTAAAAACATATGCATAAGATTAATTAGTTATTTTTGTAAATTTATAGTGCAGTATTTTTGATATTAATTAATTTGGCAAAACGGCACTAGACTAGATCGCTACTGCTAATTAAGGCAGAACTGCGTAATCGGCAGACGAACAGAAATTCAAACGTTCGGAATTGTAAACAAGTGGAATTAGCAGGTACTGGTTAAATATTTGATTGTTGTTAATTCTTTTACTATAAAAAGTGTGTAGTCAATCATTTTGTTGATGAATCTAATTTACTGGATTTACTTTGCGTTTTTGTATCAGGTTATTTTACTTAATACAATGGAAAGCTAAACGTTCGAGCTCTCGGGTATTCAAGACGGTGGTTCACGGATCCAGTTAACGGGTGAAGTGTATAGCCGGTGCTTACCCGAGAGGCTCTTAGGTTAGGTGTAGGAATAGGGGCTTTTACTCGTATTAGCTTTCCTATCGTTCGTTGTTCATATTACAACTTTTATTACATTATGTTATTACATCTGTGTACATCAGGAAATCTAGGAAATCACAAGATCTGTTTGCATTATATTGGATGTTGTTTATTACGTATGATTACTAGTAGACTGACGGACTATCAATTCAGTTATTTCCCCTTGACCGTATTGATTGTTCACATGTACTCTAGGCCAGCATGTAATTATTTATATGTAGGGTTATTATATGTACGAACTCATAACAAGCTATTGCATCACGGTTGCGAGATTCCTTTATTAGACAAACTAATCAATAACAAGAACAATCAATACAATAAATTCGTAAGGTATCACACAGTATCACCATTATATTCACGCACACTATTCCATTACACTGAGTCATCTAAGTTGTGGTTGGTGTCTCTATCGATGTGCCAGTATCGCATGGAAATACTCGTTATAGCGTAATTCTTCAATTCCTCTTTTGTGCTTTGTTGCAGGTCGGGTAAGCGTACCCTGTACTTTGTACTCTCCGTCTCGTGTCTTGGATCTAAACTATCGGTCGTTAGTTTTGTATCAATATCAGTTGATCAGATAATAATATAATTATTTAACGGCTAAACGAAAGAACAGAAAAGAAGAGAGATGGAGAATGGAGTCCGTCACCTACCGTACTCTTAGAGGAGGGAATAAATGTTATAGCAGCTCCTAAATTAGTCTAATAATTAGCAGTATGAAGGTTGGCGAGATTCTACACAATGGTCTATTAATGGCATTACTGGATCGATTTGCTTTCTAGCAAAGAAATACTAATTGTAGTGATTTACAACTTTGGCTGACCAAATTAAATTTCAAAAAAAATGAAATTACTTATCCTTCAGTAGTTGATAACACAATCTAGTATGCCAGCTCTTATTTTTATGAGCTCTGTATAATGAATTCAATCATTTGCATCAAGGTGTTCATTCATTAGGATATTATGCTATACACACTACCAACTGTGCTCTTAGCTCAAGCAATTTATACCAAGTTACGAATTATAACTCATAATAAGATATTGGACATCATCAGTAGACTGCTGGTGGGAAGATGTGCTACTTGTGAAGAAAAGAAGAAAATTTATTTATTCACTTGCAATCCTAGGGTTGAATAATAGTGAAATATACAAACTTGTAACATTATAATATGCAAATGGATATTCTTTTTGAATCTGTGACAGAACAAATGATTTCGTAAATCGGAATGTCCTAACTGAGATTTGGCGATTGTGATGAGCTTGTAAAGGGTAGAGAGATTCTCATTCTGCGGGTATTAGATTGTGTAGAGGGTGGTTCAGGTTCTGCAATTTTTTCCAGAGTTGATCGCAAAGACTTTGGCGATGAGTGTACAAGGTAGAACAGTTTAGTTAAACTCCTGCTTCACTATATGTTGCATTTTGGACCATTATTCGGAAAGCCCGTTTCTGTATCCTCTCCAGTCGATCGCTTTGATTTTGGGTTAACCCATAATGCCATAGCGGTGCACAATACTCAAGCAGTGACCTGATTAATGATACATACACGGATAATAGATGATTTTGGGATATGCTGCTTAGCCGAAGTAGTTTGAGTAAAAATAACCTTTTGGAAGACTTATTTGTAATTTTGTTCACGTGGCTGGTCCACTTCAAATTTTTCTGAAATGTGACACCCAAAAGTTTGGCCGATGATACACTCTGAATTGCAACAGATTCGTCCCATTGAACTTCAGGAGGCAATTGGAAATTCTTTAAGAAACAAATATTGAGCTCTTTTGACTTCGTTGGGTTTAGCTCTGCATAGTTACTGCTACAGCATTGGGCGACATGTCTGACTAAATCTATGTCTTCAAAAGGTTTGTTCTTAGATACATGTTGCCATGCAGTAGTATCATCGACATATTTCATGCGCAATTCCCCGTCTCTTAACAAGGAATTCACGAACAAAATGAATAACCAAGGTCCTAATTTTGTGCCTTGAGGCATGCCAGCTAGAACCATTAACCAGTCTGATAGTTGGTAATTTGTTAGACATACCTGTTGTTTCCTGTTGCTGAGAAAGGATATTATCCAGTTAATAGTCCTAGATCTTACGCCGATTTCTATCAGCTTTTTCACCAAGAGGGGATGACTAACGAAGTCAAAGGCATTTCTAAGATTGAAGAAGAATGCGCGTATGAAACGTTCGTTAGATTCAAGCTGATTCAACCAGTGGTGATAGACACTAATTAACGCATTTATCGTAGAACCGCCTGGTATAACTCCATATTGGCTAGGATCAAGTACATTCAATACTTTTCCCTTCAGCTCTTTTTCTATTATTATATCTTCTATTAATTGAGAAATAGAGGACGTCAGTGAGATTGGTCTTAGATCAGAGCCGGGAATTGATACTGGGCTTGTTTTAGCAATTGGAACAACTTCTGCCACTCTGAAAGGAATTGCACATGATTCGCGTAAGGACAAGGAAACATTAACTAAGAGCAATATAGGCAGAGCCAGTTCACAACTAAATTTCTTTAGCAGTCAGCATGGTATTACTCTCATCTTGTAATCAGGCCCACTCGACTTCCGAGGGCACACCTTTTCTAGCATGTTATATACAGAGAACTCGTCAGTTGCTAGAGGTTCTGAATTGTCATCTGGTAGATAGTTTGCTTCTGTTAACAGAGGGTAATTGTTTACTGGCTGCGTAAAATCATAATTTATCTTATTAGCGAGATCGCAATCAGATAACCTGGAGAGCTCGGTATCAAAGTTAAGTCCTTTTTCTGATTTAGATAGCCCACATAGGTTTTTGATTGACTTCCACCATGATCTGGGATTGGTCATTTTCAGGTCATTTATGCGATTCTTATAGAAATGGAGGCGATTCTTTTTCGTAACCCGATTAATGCGGTTGTGAAGCTTTTTAAAAAGGGGCAAATTGCCACTAGTGAGAGCCAACTGGCGTTGCTTTATCAAACGCTTTATTTGAGGAGTAATCCATGGTCGATCTCGAATAAACACGCGATTTTTCTTGACGGGAAAGCAGTCAGTAATGGTTTGGTCTATAAGCAAGGCAAACTTGTCCCACATTTCAGTGAAAGGCAAAGCCAGGAAAAAGTTTTCCCAAATGATAGATGAGATAACCCTGCCAAAATGGTTTGTGTTTTTAGTGCTTATATCTCTCTTGAGCACGATTTGCTTTAATCTATCAGTCCTTACTCCAGAACACTCAACCAAACCTGACGTGTGACAACAGCCACCTAGGCCTGGTAATGGGACAGCATTTTTAAATAAATTGGGGTGAGAAACAAAAACTTTATCAATAGTTTTGTTACCATGTGTGATAAACCCCACTAGCTGCTTCAGTTGGAATTCTCTTTCTAAAAATGAGGTGTTAAGATCGTTGAAATCTCCGCCAACTATAGTCGTAAAATTTGGTAATTCAGCCTCAACTTCATGTAGAACTGCGCAAAGATATGCCTTCATACGTCTATGTTCAGGGAGGTTCCAATAAGGGTGATATAAAACTCCAAATATATAGCTGCTAATACCACGAGGTGTCCAAGTAGGTGTAACCTTTAACCATAAAGCTTAGAAATTTGGTGCCATGTTATCGGGCAACAAAGGGAGATACCTGAGATAAGGAATTCCATTTCTTATTTGCAAAGCTACGCTTCCGCCACAATTAGAATTTGCATCAATCGTTCTGTCCAAACGTTCGATAGTATAACCATGTACTGTCATGCACGAATCAGGTATATTATATATTAAATGAGTTTCAACCAGTAGAACAAACTGCGGCATGCCACAGTCAATTAATAAATCGCAGTGATTGGACATTACTTAAAAACAGATTTGGGGTTGACTTAGATAGTCAATTACTTTGTTGCTCCTTGTACTCCTCGTCATCCAGAAAGAGTTTCAAATTTCTTATTTTTAGTCTGGACTTATGCTCTTTCATAAGTTTGTATCTTTGCTGAAGAAGAATCTATTCAGTTGCTCTGTCACTGGCGCTTAGTTCTCCTTTTACAAATACCTTGTAATCATCAAAATTTTTCAAACAAAATGCTTTGGATACTTTATAGCGCCTGGCCCAAACTGAGCCAACGTCAATGACTATTGGTCTAACCCGACCGCTGCTAGATTTCCCGATTTGAAAAACGTCTCATATTCCATTTGTACTTTCTTCCAGAAAATTGAAAATTTCAGCACCTCGTTTTTGTCATTTTCGAAATGATTTTTGGTTGGCTCGGGAATACCACTAATTACTAATCTTGACATATGAATATTACTAACCTCAGTGCTTGGTTTGGCTTTAGTACTACAGCAGGATGACGGTTTGATTTGCTACATCGACTTTTGGAAATTCGCCATCAACTTGCCTTGTTTCTCATCTAGTTCCACAATTTGTTTAGCAATATCATTGATGATAGATTCCAATCGTGAGGCATGATCAGACAACGTTGCAGTTTTAGTCCAAATTTTTTTTCCGGTGTCGACACAGTCGTTGCAAAAAGTAATAAAATGTTGGTGGTATTGAGTAAGTGCATCCACACACCCTTGCGAAAAGCCAGTACACTTTTTTGTCAGATGTAGTGAGATATTGCAGCGTATACATGAAAATCTATGCACATTACTTTCAAAGCCATTGCCACATGTTTTACATTGCGAAGGTTGATCATTAGAATTTGACATATTTCATAGCGAATACCAAACATGACTGATCTAAAGCGTTCACACGTTGTGACAACTGATGCCACCAGTGGCCTATTGATGGGACATTGGCGGCCACAGTGACAACCTTATTAATCAATAATCAATGAAAAGATTTTTGCAAATAAAACTCAGTTCATTATTTTTATTCCTGGATCCTTTTAATATAAAAAAAGAATTGCGGAAAGCTTTTTTGAATGTTTTACTTGTAAAATTTCAAAATAATTTATTCATGCATATTTGGACGTCTTGAAGTTAACTATTGTATAAAAAGTTGCAATGGAACAGAAGAGATTTTTCACGATATTAAAAATTACTATTTCAAAATTAGAATTAATTTGAAAATTGAAAAATTTTATTTGAATTTGGCAGATTTATATGTTAATTTTTTTCATTTATAAAAAAGACATTCTTTCATTTTTTAATATATATTTTACTGAAAATGCTTGATAGGATATCAAATTTATCCTTCTGCCCTTTGTTAGGCCTGTGTATGATCAAACTTCTTAGTTATATAAAGTTGTTGTTTTCTCTATAATAATAATGCTTTGCTATCAAAACCTGCTGTTTGCTACCAATGGGCCATTATTGGCTCACCAATGGCCCAAGAATAGACAATCAATGGCTCATTGTCGGGAATACAGTACTGGCCCATTAATTCCCTACTGTCATTTGCCAATAATGGCCATCAATTGCAATTTCAATGGTCCATTTTTGGTCCATTAATGGCTTGCTATTTGGGTATTTTGCGCTGAACTTCGTCATATAATCTAAATTTTTTTGTCAATATGTATTTCCAGAATTCACAAATTCGTTATTCTTTTTACTAGTTTGTCATCTAAAATTATAAGAGAAGCTGGTAACTTTTTGACCTACCATGTACCACCTGACCCGTCTAACAACGACTCGCCAACTGACACAGACTGTCTAACAATGAACCGCAACCCAAATATATGTCTAGCACTGACAGGCGACCCAACCCAATCAAAGAAAAATTACTCGTATAATACGCACAAATTATCATAACATAACAGTATCTATAAAAATATTTTACTCACAATCGCCAACTTGTCTAATTTGAACAGGTTTTGGACTTAAGTGATTAGTGTTAAGAGTCTTCCTGTTTAAACATATACGCATCATAAAAAGAGCGTTCCTTACACATTACGGATTCAGCTGAAGAAAAATGTTATGTATAATACATCCTTCCCATGCTCATGTACGCCTTCTCTCGTTGGTATCATTCTAAAGGCTGTATATAGCTTCTAAAAACCTTCCAAAGCAATATCTTGTTCTTGACAATATTCAGATCCGATTACTACAAAGACTAAAAGACCTCAACATTCTCTTATATATCTTAGACAAGACTATGAGTATCTTATTTTATTCTGTAAATAATGTTAATTAAAAGTGGTATTTTGATGTCAGGAGCTTTGCATGTATATCACTTTTTTGTCCGCTACATATTTTTACTACATATTTCTAAAAATCAATGAGAGCGTCTTGTTTGTGAAGAAACAACGCATGTAGTAAACTGTAAATTTATATCTTAACAGTTAACAAGATAATCAATAATATTCACAAGAATACAAAGATAAACTTTATGTAGGAAGATAACAGAATTAAAAAAGGAGACCTTAAAATATCAATGCGAAGAATTTGAAAACATCTAAGCAAACAAATGTACTATAGCACTTTTCAATTTTCGAAAATTATTCTGTCATTATGTTATTATGATTTGCAAAAATAAGTAAAAATTTAAAAATTTGAAAGATTCAAATGTTTGACTCCTTGAATTTTTAATTAAATTTTTTCACCTTAACAATTAAAAACCCAGCTCGTCTAGTAATGCACAATCTGACCTTACCCGTATTATTTTTCACAACTTTTACGCCATCATCTGGAGTATTTATTGTAGTATATATATATATATATATATATATATATATATATATATTGAAAAATTTATTTTATTGTAGGAAAATTCAATCGCTTGCTATCCACTTCACCAGAAAATTTGAAGTGATTTATGAATTGTGGTGATAGGTGCTTGAAATAAAATAGTATGCTGCTTAATTTAGCATAGCACTCACAAAAAGCTCTTACCTGTCTTATGCTACGCCCATTACATTTATGATTGAACGCACTAAAAATCCATTAGTTTCGCCAATCAGGAAATTTCATATAAACCACGTAATACTGTTGCTGTATGAGAGAAATCAAAACATATGCATTTTGTATTTTCATAAAATCTAAGCAAAGGGCATAAATGTACTACAGCATATTGTTTTTTAAATTTAGTAAGTTTACAATTAAATCAGCTCTCAAATAATCAATAAATATTAAATTTCACGAATGTATAGTCTAGGTATTTATACTTTATATATATATATATATAT
>CABFPE010000084.1:1230436-1252034 GCA_900660155.1 Hofstenia miamia
ACACCGGCTATACACTGCACCCGTTAACTGGATTCGCGAACCACCGTCTAGAATACCCAAGAGCTCGAACGTTTAGCTTTCCATTGTATTAATTAAAATAACCTGATACAAAAGAAGTAAAGTAAATCCAATAAATTAGATTCATCAACAAAATGATCGATTACACACTTTTTATAGTAAAAGAATTAACAACAATCAAATATTTAACTAGTACCTGCTAATTCCAGTTGTTTACAATTTCGAATGTTTTTAATTTCTGTTCGTCTGCTGATTACGCAGTTCTGCCTTAATTAGCGGTAGTGATTCCATCTAGTGCCGTTTTACCAAATTAATTAATATCAAAAATACTGCACTATAAATTTACAAAATAACTAATTAATCTTATGCATATGTTTTTACAATTAATATTTTATTTTAATATTCAGTCTTAGTTTCTTCTTCCTTTTTTCTCACTTTGACCACATATGCTAAGATTAAGATTATGTTACACAGAGTATAATTATGTTTATGTTTGGCTAATTTTCTATATGACAATGGTGGTGGCATTTCACTGAGCAATACCTAAGATGCTTACTAGATCAACACAGAAGCAAAAAAACTAAGAAAATGATGGATGACTGATTATTGCTCACTTGAAATTCACATATACAAACTTTTATTACCTAGTATAATTATATTTTAGTTTGAGATTTCATTTAAAACGCAATTTAAAAAAATGCTATTTCAGATATAAATGCTAATTAAATATAAGTTAGTTGCCAATAAATATAAGTATTCCACAGATTCACAAAGAGAAGCAGTGTGCCTGTGACCAACAGTGATTAATTAATATAAAGCTAATGAACTATGAGACTTTCCCATTCCTTGACATACTGACTAATTAACTTTCTATTAGAATAAACACACTTCAGATTGAGCATAAATAGCTTTTACTATCACTTTTCATAGATTATTACTGGGATTTCCTACTTAGTAATCAATTCTAACTATTTCTTACTGATCAATTAATTAGACTATGCCTTATGCAATCACATTATTAGGGCATTTTCTTCATGTTAGCAGTGAGTAGCTATTCTATTCTTCTCTTTGTTGACTTTCCTTCCAGCTGCTTGTGTTCTATCAGTTTCATGCATTTTTCCAATTCAATAATAACTAGGGTTGTCTTCCAAATTTTCCATTTGCTTATCATGCTTTTTACAAAAAAACACCAATATTTCCCCAAGAAGAAATCCATCTTAACTCAGGATTATGATGTTTAATCCTTACTTGCATGCCTTGGGCGCCTATCACAGCCATGTAGAATCATGACACTGGTTAAGACTGCTCATATTAGCTTTTACTATCACTATTCACAGAGTACAACAAGAATTTCCTTCTGAGTATTCAATTCCAACTATCTCTTACTGCTTGATTAATTAACAAAATATCTTATGTATTACCTCTATTACTATATTTGACAGTAATAACCAAGTTCTCATTAGGAGCAGAAGATATCATCAGGGTTGGAACCTGAAGTGGTTTCATGCAATTAGGAAGACAGTGGTTACCAGCAGTGATTTCCAATGTTATGCCATGGTTCATGACTCAAAAAGAAACTAGCTCAGTGAACAAAGTATTGGGAGAAGTGCTCCTAGTGGTGCATGCCCTATGTGAATTTGTACAATAATTGTTGTTGTTATTATGAGTAATAATTGGAAGTTCACAACCATGCTACTTTCAACTCATATAGATCTTACATTTAAATAATCCTAAATTTAAATAGACAAATGTGCAGCATCATCCAAAACAAATCTAAAATAAGTTGCAAACATTGAGAAGAATGAGAATAAGATCAAAGAAACAATGATTAGATCAATTAGATTAATTTAGACTTATTTGTACTATGCAACCAAGAAAGAATATGTGTCAAAAAAGAGAGATTAGTATCTGTTGATAAAAATGATTTTGGCAAAACAAGGTGTCAAAATTGCTTCCATTATTTTTAGCTGCCATCTTGGAAGAAGAAAAGTTTAAATTTGAAATCAACAGGTACTTTTCTGGAATTACTATAAATACGAATTAAATACTGTAAGCAATTGATAAAGAATTTTATTTGGAATTCTTATTTTGTTCTACTATAATGGCTTGATTATTTAATATGATGTTGAGCTAATCAAGTGGTGTTTAGTAGTAGTCTGGATCCATCATAGAGAAAGATTCTAGGGTCTCTGTGCCAGGCCATGAAAGTGCACATAAGTTAGGCATAGGGGTTTTTCTCTTGATTAGTCAACTAGTGATCACTTACAACATGTATTAAAATAATTAACTGTGAAAAATTGTTGGATGACCAAAACTTAGGAAATATATTAATACTATTTTAGATCCAAATTGATGACCAATAATGACCAATAAAGTGACTGTACATGTACTAAGTTATAGATGTAGGTTAAGGAACTGCTCAAACTAATATATTTGGAGATGCCAATATATTTCAGTAATGGCTACATGTAATATTAAATGAGCAGCTACTAACAAGTCAGGTTGTGAACAAATAGAACACTTTTACAAAATAGAGTTTAAGTAGAATTGTGTCATGAAACTGGATGTGGAGATCAGCTTTGGGCAGAAACCCACTATCAATCATTTGAGAAACAGCTGCATGGCTTCATCACCTAAATAGTGAACAGTTAAACCTGATTACATCACATTGAGAAAAACAAAAGTCAAATCAGTATCTAATTAGGTAAATCCCTACCCGCAAAACTATGACTAATGCTATACAGTAACAGGAGATAAACAGTAATGATGCCTGGTAGAGGATGTTACATGGCGACCATGACAGCCAAGAATAGCATTTTTCAGAAGAAACATTCAGTGGAACCACCCGCATACTGTGACAAGATCTATTAACAAAAGTGAAAGTAAGCAACAGCTACATGAGAAACAAACTAACTAACAGAGAGAATTACCCAAAACCAAACCAAAGCACTTCAACAGGAGCCTGGAATAGTGATCAAGAAGGACGACTACTACAAGCCAGAAAGAAAATATGACAAAAGGAAAAAAAGGCACCACAAAGAAAACTGCAACCACGGCAGTGACCCCAGAACAATACAATCATCACCATATTTTGGTGACACGGAATTGCAATCCCTCAATTCACCCCCAGAGATGAATCCCCCGAGACGAATCTACCAGACAAAATTGATGTGCTGAGGAAGAGCCAGGAAAACAAAGCACTTCTAAGACATGAAATACAACAACTAACCAACAAATGGAAAGACAAAACAAATCCATACTGAGCAAAATTAGATTAAATATGAAGATGCAGCTAGATGAGCAAAGCCAATTATTCCAAAACAAGATCAAAATCCTCACTCATCAATTATCAGAGTCCAATAAGAGGTTTCTAGAACAAAACCAACAATGGCAGGAAAGAAACCAAGAGCTTGAAAAAACAAACAGGCAGTTAATCAAGGACAATGATCTACAAGCAGGAGAATTGGAGCAACTGAAAGACATATTAAGACTAATACAGCTGACAGAAGAAGAAAACAGGAGCAACATGCAAACCCATGAAATAGAATTCCACTCCAGGAAAGAAAGTGAATTACAAGCTCCGCATATACTGGAATGTACAAGGAATCTGACGAGGACTTAGATGTAGAGAAACAAAAAATCATTAACAAAATAACAAAAGCAGTGACTACACAAACCATAGGAAATCCAAATATGAGAACTCAATTCTACCACAATTGACAACCAATGGTATGATACATTGCAAGGCAACTCTACCCAAATTTAATGGAAGAGTAGATGGCTATAACCCAACATTTGCCGAATGGCTGCAAATGTTCAAATTTAACAATGGTGGAGCATAAAGTAAGCCAACAGGCAGCAGCAGCAAGTCTCCCATTATATCTAACAGGTGCAGTCTCCCAACACTACCTGCTCTTAGATGCAGAAACAAAAAGAAACTACCAATTACTGATTGGCGATTTCATAAATTACTATGAAAATGAAAGCTTTAAAAATCAGTACCAAATCATTCTAAAATGAGAAAAACTGATGACATTCAAAACTAAATGCAACAAGTTTTACGACTACTAATGCTTAGTTCAAGAGAACATAGATACTTTAAATATGATCCATTCTTGCACATTTGCCTGAAAGCATCAGAACTCAGTTTGAGATTAAATGCAACATCAATGACAAGTTGGAAAGAATGATTAGGAAAGCAGTCAACATACAAGCCACCATTGAGAACAATGCATGAATATATGAAAAGGCCACATGGCACAGCAAAGGAACAACATGCAAGAACCACCTCAAACCACGCATCCTAAATAAAACTTACACTGAAGCAAAACCAGAAAAAATTATAAAAGTAAAAGAAAAAGACGGGAAGACTAGAAAAGTAAAAGAGAAAGACGTCAAGTGTTACGGATGCAGACAAAAAGGTCACAAAAACTGGACTGCCCAAAACAGATAAATGTAATTGGGGATGAAGAAGCTTACTATGATGAGGAAGATATACTGCAAACAGAAGACAAAATGGAAAAAGCATCACTGACTGATGAGGAGTTGGAAAACTAGTTAGATTGCTGACTCATAACAACTGTGCATTGATAATGATCCTGACAAACCTCGACACAATAAATATGATAATGATAGCAATTAATGGAGTAATGACCAAAGCGACAATCAACACCAGAGCAGCACTGTTGATAATCACTGATGAATGTACTATGAGACTAGGATTTAAATGAGAAGACTTGAACAGCTCCAACAAGACTAATCAATGCTTCAGGAGAACATATTGATGCAAAAGGAATGATAAATGCAGTACAGATGAGGATCACGAACACAACATTTGTACAATCCTTAGTGGTGGTGGGCACACAACAATCTGTTGCCATACAAGGCCATCTTAGGAGACAACTTTTTGACAAAGAATGGCTGTGTCATCAATTATGTCAACAGAACAATAAAGGTAGGAGAGGAAGAGATGGAGATCAAAGAAGAACAGGGGAAGCAGAAAGCAATCACATTTCAACTGCAGGAAGATATCCACCTACAGCCACACCAATGGAAAATACACACAATTTGAAACCAAGGATATGGTAACAGCCAATATAATGCTTTACAACACCAAACTAGTATCAATGCTGTCCAGTGTCTGCACAATAAAACATGGAAAGAGAAGAATACTGATTCTTAACACTATGAATCAGAATGTCAACTTAAAGAGATCTCAAATAAGAATATATGGAAAGTACATCAAGTTGAACATCAGACTCATGTGGAAGGCAATGGAAGACGACAATGGAGTGAGTAATTTGTATGGACTTGCAAATGAAAACGGATAGTACTCCACATGGCTGACTCAAGGGCAAGTGGACAAACACCATCAAAGTCATGAGTACTCTTAAAGGCCGACTCAAGTGCATTGGGATGAAAGCAGAAGATGAAGACACATATAAAACACCTGAAATAGATAACAAAGATTACCCACATTTTGAAGAACAGGAGATCATACAACTAAGGAAATTGCTAGAAAAACACAAACATATATTCAATTACAGCGATAAGCATGGGGCAGGCAGTAGGTGAGAAACACAGAATAGTTACAACAACAGACAAACTGATCAAGCTGCCTGTCAGAAGGATACCTAAACAGATGAAATACAAATATAATCACATACTGGAAGAACTAATTGACAACAAAATCATCCACCCAAGCAAGAGCCCATATGCAGCACCAATTGTATTTGTAAAACAGGGAGAGAAGTATTGCTTATGCATAGACTTTCACAAATTAAACAAAGTGACAAAGAAGGACTCATATCCTCTACAAAAGATAGAGGACATGCTCTACAAAGCCAATAAGCATAAATATTTCACAACTCTAAACCTATGCAAAGCTTACTGGCAAGTAAAGATGGAAGAGGACGAAATTGAGAAGACAGCATTCATAACTCCCTATGCACTGTACAAATTGATATATATGGCATTCAGATTGTGCAATACACCAGCAACCTTCCAGAGGTATATTACGAAAGTGTTAAAGAATAAGACACATAGAATGGAAGAAGGGGTCGACGCCTATATAGACAACATCATAATAACCAGCAACACAATCTTAGAACATCTGGAAAAATTAGAAAGAATGCTAACAATTCTGGAAAATGCAGGACTTCAAATCAATGGGAATAAATGTGATATTCTCAAAGTGAAAATAGTATTTCTCAGAAGAACCATAGAGAAAGGTAGGATATGCATGAAGGACAATACCAGAGAAATTATCCAGAAAATAGAGAAGCCAAACAACAAGAAAGACATACAGAGGATTATGGGATTCTTCAATTATTACAGGACCTTCATTCCAAACATAGCTGGTAAAACAACAAAGATGACCAGATTAATGAACAAATCAGTACCATTTGTATGGACCTGGCAGGAACAGGAAGAACTGGATAATATCAAAGAAGAACTGGTGAAACTACCATCCCTTAACACACCAGACTACAACAAACAATTTATATTAGATTGCGAGGCAAGCAAAGTGGCGATCAGGGCCACACTAGGACAAGTAAAAAACGGAAAAGAGGTCCCTATCCAGTTTTTCAGTTGCAAGCTGAGAGCAAGCAAAGAAAATTATGGATCTACCAAACTAGAGATGCTCGCATTAATCGAAAGTATCAAAAAATTTCGACACTTCCTCACTGGTAGAGAGTTTAGATTACACACAGACAACAGCAGATTAGCTTGGTTGAAGAAATTTTCCGGTGATAAGTCCGGAATAGTGTCACGATGGGTTGAATATTTAAACAAATTCACATTCACAATTGAGCATAGGAAAGGCACATTGCATAACAACGCAGACTTCTGGACATCACTACCAGAATACCAGAGAGGCGCAGTAAAAATAGACGGAGAGAAAAAACAATTCTGATTTTTGCACTGAATATGAAAGACTGCCAGAAATAAATGTGGACAAAAAAGGCCTAGCCATGCTACCAATACTAATGAGGGAAGAGATATCCAAAAAAGAAATTGTGGACAAACAAAGAGACCATATAATCCTTAGCAAAATCATAAGAAAGATAAAAGAACCTTGGACAACATTATAAAAACTAATGGCAGGATACTATGAATGCTACAACTGGAAAATCAACAAGAACAGATTACTATATGTGGAAGCCAACAATAATCATATCGCAATACCAGATAAGGAAGATACATGAGAAGGGCCACCTGGGAATCACACAAATGGAGAAAACTTTTAATGCAAGGTTTATAATGATGTGTAAGGAGAGTTACCAAGGATATCATTAATAAGTGCATGACATGTTTCCTTAACAACAAGCAACATTTTCCAATGCAAAGAGCACCACTAGAGAAAATTATTGCAACACAACCAAATGAGATAGTCCACCTAGACCTGGAAATGTTGTCAAAGGACGCAGAAGGCTACCAATATCTACTGGTGATGGTGGATAACTTTACAAAATATTCAAGGATGGTCCTGATGAGGAACACCACGGCAGAAACTACAGCAGAACTGGTACTAAAAGAATGGATACTACGACTCAGGCCAATGGAAACAATTATAATGGATAAGGGACCCAATTTGAGAGTGTATTTTTTCAAGAGATGGCAAAACTCCTGGAAATTGCAGGTGAACGGACTACTGCGTACCACCTGCAGGCCAATGGAGCAGTGGAGCGACTTAATTGAACACTAATCAAGTTAATTGGAGTAGCAACATCAAGGATAGGAGAAGCAGATGGTGAGAAGTCATCGAGATGATTGAATATTATTATAACATTTCGGTACATGCAACAACAGGAGTCTCACCATTTAAGGCAATGTTTGGAAGAGAAGCAGTGACCCCACTTTCAATAAAATACAACAATTACAGTGAAAAGCTGGATAACAAGTACATAACACAACTGAAGAACCAAATTACAGCAATCCATGAAACAATGTGCTACAACATAAAGAGATCAGCAGTGAGACAGCAACGTAATTACAATAAAAAAATTTACAGGCACACACACAAAGTAGGAGATAAAGTATCCACGTTCACACTGATTAAGCTCACAGACACAAACCAAGTCCAGAATTTAAAAACGATATGGTCCGGCCCTCACATGATAACACAATCACTACCAAATAATGAATACATGCTAGATAANAATGGAAGACGACAATGGAGTGAGTAATTTGTATGGTTGACTCAAGGACTTGCAAATGAAAACGGATAGTACTCCACATGGCTGACTCAAGGGCAAGTGGACAAACACCATCAAAGTCATGAGTACTCTTAAAGGCCGACTCAAGTGCATTGGGATGAAAGCAGAAGATGAAGACACATATAAAACACCTGAAATAGATAACAAAGATTACCCACATTTTGAAGAACAGGAGATCATACAACTAAGGAAATTGCTAGAAAAACACAAACATATATTCAATTACAGCGATAAGCATGGGGCAGGCAGTAGGTGAGAAACACAGAATAGTTACAACAACAGACAAACTGATCAAGCTGCCTGTCAGAAGGATACCTAAACAGATGAAATACAAATATAATCACATACTGGAAGAACTAATTGACAACAAAATCATCCACCCAAGCAAGAGCCCATATGCAGCACCAATTGTATTTGTAAAACAGGGAGAGAAGTATTGCTTATGCATAGACTTTCACAAATTAAACAAAGTGACAAAGAAGGACTCATATCCTCTACAAAAGATAGAGGACATGCTCTACAAAGCCAATAAGCATAAATATTTCACAACTCTAAACCTATGCAAAGCTTACTGGCAAGTAAAGATGGAAGAGGACGAAATTGAGAAGACAGCATTCATAACTCCCTATGCACTGTACAAATTGATATATATGGCATTCAGATTGTGCAATACACCAGCAACCTTCCAGAGGTATATTACGAAAGTGTTAAAGAATAAGACACATAGAATGGAAGAAGGGGTCGACGCCTATATAGACAACATCATAATAACCAGCAACACAATCTTAGAACATCTGGAAAAATTAGAAAGAATGCTAACAATTCTGGAAAATGCAGGACTTCAAATCAATGGGAATAAATGTGATATTCTCAAAGTGAAAATAGTATTTCTCAGAAGAACCATAGAGAAAGGTAGGATATGCATGAAGGACAATACCAGAGAAATTATCCAGAAAATAGAGAAGCCAAACAACAAGAAAGACATACAGAGGATTATGGGATTCTTCAATTATTACAGGACCTTCATTCCAAACATAGCTGGTAAAACAACAAAGATGACCAGATTAATGAACAAATCAGTACCATTTGTATGGACCTGGCAGGAACAGGAAGAACTGGATAATATCAAAGAAGAACTGGTGAAACTACCATCCCTTAACACACCAGACTACAACAAACAATTTATATTAGATTGCGAGGCAAGCAAAGTGGCGATCAGGGCCACACTAGGACAAGTAAAAAACGGAAAAGAGGTCCCTATCCAGTTTTTCAGTTGCAAGCTGAGAGCAAGCAAAGAAAATTATGGATCTACCAAACTAGAGATGCTCGCATTAATCGAAAGTATCAAAAAATTTCGACACTTCCTCACTGGTAGAGAGTTTAGATTACACACAGACAACAGCAGATTAGCTTGGTTGAAGAAATTTTCCGGTGATAAGTCCGGAATAGTGTCACGATGGGTTGAATATTTAAACAAATTCACATTCACAATTGAGCATAGGAAAGGCACATTGCATAACAACGCAGACTTCTGGACATCACTACCAGAATACCAGAGAGGCGCAGAAAAAATAGACGGAGAGAAAAAACAATTCTGATTTTTGCACTGAATATGAAAGACTGCCAGAAATAAATGTGGACAAAAAAGGCCTAGCCATGCTACCAATACTAATGAGGGAAGAGATATCCAAAAAAGAAATTGTGGACAAACAAAGAGACCATATAATCCTTAGCAAAATCATAAGAAAGATAAAAGAACCTTGGACAACATTATAAAAACTAATGGCAGGATACTATGAATGCTACAACTGGAAAATCAACAAGAACAGATTACTATATGTGGAAGCCAACAATAATCATATCGCAATACCAGATAAGGAAGATACATGAGAAGGGCCACCTGGGAATCACACAAATGGAGAAAACTTTTAATGCAAGGTTTATAATGATGTGTAAGGAGAGTTACCAAGGATATCATTAATAAGTGCATGACATGTTTCCTTAACAACAAGCAACATTTTCCAATGCAAAGAGCACCACTAGAGAAAATTATTGCAACACAACCAAATGAGATAGTCCACCTAGACCTGGAAATGTTGTCAAAGGACGCAGAAGGCTACCAATATCTACTGGTGATGGTGGATAACTTTACAAAATATTCAAGGATGGTCCTGATGAGGAACACCACGGCAGAAACTACAGCAGAACTGGTACTAAAAGAATGGATACTACGACTCAGGCCAATGGAAACAATTATAATGGATAAGGGACCCAATTTGAGAGTGTATTTTTTCAAGAGATGGCAAAACTCCTGGAAATTGCAGGTGAACGGACTACTGCGTACCACCTGCAGGCCAATGGAGCAGTGGAGCGACTTAATTGAACACTAATCAAGTTAATTGGAGTAGCAACATCAAGGATAGGAGAAGCAGATGGTGAGAAGTCATCGAGATGATTGAATATTATTATAACATTTCGGTACATGCAACAACAGGAGTCTCACCATTTAAGGCAATGTTTGGAAGAGAAGCAGTGACCCCACTTTCAATAAAATACAACAATTACAGTGAAAAGCTGGATAACAAGTACATAACACAACTGAAGAACCAAATTACAGCAATCCATGAAACAATGTGCTACAACATAAAGAGATCAGCAGTGAGACAGCAACGTAATTACAATAAAAAAATTTACAGGCACACACACAAAGTAGGAGATAAAGTATCCACGTTCACACTGATTAAGCTCACAGACACAAACCAAGTCCAGAATTTAAAAACGATATGGTCCGGCCCTCACATGATAACACAATCACTACCAAATAATGAATACATGCTAGATAACAATAGACTATTACATTTCCAAAACCTGAAGAGAGCAACAGCAGACATTGAAGAGATGAAGATAGATGAGAATGCTGAATTTAAAATATGCTGAATTAACGGTAATGAAACTATATACAATATGTATGATTTAGACAGCTTACATGAAGAAGGATTTGATAATGAATACACAGTGGACAATGGAAATGGCACAATGAGACAGAGAGTGCTGCCTCAAAGGACAACAAGAAATAAACCTATATATATAACCCTGAAATATGGGATAAAATTTACTAACCAAATTTAGGAAACTAGAGGAAAATGATGCACCCACTGTTGAAGAAGAGATTGCGCAGGAATCAACAACCAGAGGAGCTCTCAACCACAAACAGGAGAAGGAGAGTTTGTAGAAGTTCTCAAACCAGATGTTGACACCAGGGCAGGAGGGATGAGAATGAGGAACCAATGAATAGACAACATAAAGTGAGAAGGCGTCCTAGTAGTCCCTAAGGCCAATTCAAGGGCAGGGAGACCAACGGACAAAAAGCCTCTCCCACTAGGGATCTGAACTGCCTATTCAAGTGCATGCAGAAAACTTGTGCACAGCAGTTCAACTTTCCTTCCAAGAGTCCACAACGCTGATTCAAGAGTGGTGAGGCACTGGGAGTTGCAGAGGAAGGTGTAAGTGGTGGAAGAACCGTGGAGATGCAAAAGCAATTCAAGGTTGATGTTATCCCCACTTGAACCACAACTGGTCAAGTGCTGATAGGAGTAACTGTGAACTGATTCAAGGGTGAATCAGTAGAAACTATCAGCACAGATTCACAGCCCATGGACTGTGAACCAAGCATCAGCAAATTACCATTACAGATGACCCAGCTACACGCCTCCTCAGAGACCACCTCAGAGAGAACTGTATGATCTAAAGAAAGAGAAAAACAGATGTCTAAAATCAAAGAGAAACACTACACCCCTATTTCATTGCAACATCAAAAATGCTGTATAATGCATTCGCAAAACTGTCCCCAGAAACAAAAGCACACATCAGGAAAGTCGTGAAACTCAAAGGGAAAAATCTACTGATAGTGCTTGATGCCAACAATAGACCAAAAGTAAATGTGATTATAGGCTACCCACAAGAGATGAACGAAACTTTGGAGAGACCATACATATGAAGCACAGTGCACATCATATTTGATGAAGACTTTACACTGGATACAGCACAAGTTATAATGGCATACAAAGATAAAATAGTAGAGATACCGGAAATTAACATGGATGAGGAAAAACTCACAATTATACATGTGTTAAACGAAAAAGAATATACAAAAACCTGGAAAAGAAGATTGATGAAACACTAAGGATGGCAAAAGTACAGAAGATGAGATAGTGATAATCACAAGGTTGACAAACAAAACAATCCCCAAACACCTACAAGAAGCATGCCTGCAAACTGAGAACAACTTCCCTTGAGAGAACACACCAAAAGAAACAACCATCCCAGAACTGATACAATTTGATTTACAAATAGACTACTGGGCGTAAATTTATAGAATAATGGTAGATCCATGCATTGTGATTGACCTCTACAAACAAACAAAAATGATAGAACTGATGGCAGACTCAGATGGTATAGAAAAGGCCAACACACTATACATAAAATGTAGCCTAATACAACAGCAGGAGCATTTACAACAGATCCAGAAAATATGGAAAATATGAAACTGCAACAAAAAGTGGAGGAAAGTTGGCCAGAAATCAAAATCAAAGCGCCATCACGAAAATTCCACAAATCAGTAGAAATAGCACTGACACAGGTAAATAGAGCCTATGAGCTAAATACGAAAAAAGATTTTAAACAGTTGATATTTGAAGAGAAAAATGCACCAGAAATTCATTTCAGAACAACAGCATGGATATTAGCAATATTCACAACCAAAGAAACAGAATTAAAACTTCCAATCTTGTGGCATACCAGACACAAGTTAGCAAAAGCAAAGAAATTCGAAATAGCAATGGCTCCAATCAATACACAAACAAAAAAACTGGTTACTAAAAGGTGACATTGAAAGGTTGGAGTCACCAAATAAATTGGAAAAGCCAGTACAGACAATGGAAAAAATACTCGGTCACATGATAATGAATGAGAGCCCAATGGGAAAGATGTTGATAATAGATATAGCTAACAAAACAGGGATATGCCCAAGTGAAATCACAATATCTGATGAACCAATGAAGAAATACATGTGGGGAGCAACATCTGAAACATGAATTCAACAAATGGAGAACCAGCCATGGATAACTACAAGCAAAATCATTAAATAAAAACTAGCAAGCACAGAAGAGATCAGGAAAACAGTATTACAGAAAAACATGTAGATGACACTCAAACATGATATGGAAAGTATGAATGAGACAGCCCACAATGCACATTCACAAAAATTATACGAAGTGCAGAATTGATGAAACAAGGAGGAATAACGGAACTAGTGGAGATCTGCGAGATGGTCACAAAGACACAAGCAGAAATAATAGAGGAGGAGAAGTTGCTAACTTCCTCACAACTACTGTTATCTCCCAAAACTCAGCAGACAATCAACAGGATAAATATAGAAAAGTGGGGAGAAATAAGTCCAGCAAGAACAATAGAATGGATCAACATGGATGATAAATGGTTCCTAGTCAAAATAAAAGTCACCAGAGAAACTAAAGATATCAAAGAAAGGAATTTCCAAAATATCAGAGAACAGCAAATGGTGGCAACAATGAAGTTGATGTTCACAGAAGCATTTACAAGAATGGAACTGGAAGAACTATTAAAACCATACAACCAGTTGGCAGTAGACATCAAGTGTATTACAGCAAAAATAGATATCAAAGAAGAAATACTATTTAAACTAAGTAGAAGGGGATTCACGCAAGCATTCTGGAATACCATCCCAGAAGCCAAAATGAACTACCCCACAACAATAGGTTTAGCAGTGGCATCAACAACAGAAGGTTCATATCCACATATTGAAAGACAAATTGAAACAAAGATCTTAATTTGCACACCGCCAGAAATGATTGTGATGCCAATGGTCCTCCCATGCTGGAGATTACCAAAAGAAGTTAAGGTTATGAAAACATTCCTGCATGAATACAATTCATACGTGAACATGGAGAAAAAGGCAAAAACATTAATAGAACAGGATGACTATACAAAGTTGAAAGAGATAATGTTGAAGAACAATAACAGAGCAAGAGTATACATCAAAGGCATGATAACACCATACCAATTGTACACACAAGGCAAACCTATCAATATACAACTACAAGATCTGAGGAAAGAGATAGAAAGCTGCAATCCAAAAGCAATAATGCTATTCTCTGGGGTGAATGATATCGTATAGACAGATATCTGGGAGAGAAGGTATGGTTACTACAATGTGACAAAAACAGTCGAAATTGTAATGATGATGCAAATCAATAAGAACAATCCAAATGACATAAGTGAACAAGAAGTAAGAGACAACATTAGCTTCTTCTATAAGGACGAAGTGAACACCTGCAGTCTAAGAAAAGTATTTATGTTTTTCTACCCAGATAATCAGATCAGAGAAGACCTAGCCCACATGAGCAGGGCTGACGTGCAGATGACATTAATGATAGGAATTAAAGGAATGCAATTATATCAAAAGTACTATGAATTATTCTTGAACAAAATCAATGAACTAAGAGAAATCACACTGATAGCAGAAGACATTTGAGAGGCGAAATTTTTAAAATATGCAAACACAGTGACAACCAAAAGAGAAGTGGTCTTGAAGATGACAAAACAAGTCGAATATAAAAAAACCACATGTGTTGATCAACAGGCGGAATCGATAATTCAGAAGCCAGACACACTGGTACGTGGAGAGCGAGCTGTGCTAAAAATAAAGCATGCTGAGGAGGGCGTGTAGCATCATCCAAAACAAATCTAAAATAAGCTGCAAACGTCGAGAAGAATGAGAATAAGATCTAAGAAACAATGATTAAAAATATTATATTTAGATCAATTAGATTAATTTAGATTTATTTGAACTATGCAACCAAAAACAATATGTGTCAAAAAAGAGAGATTAGTATCTGTCAATAAAAATACTTTTGGCAAAATGAGGGGGCAAAATCGCTTTCATTACTTTTAGCCACCATCTTGGAAGAAGAAAAGTTTAAATTTGAAATCAACAGGTACTTTTCTGGAATTACTATAAATACGAATTAAATACTGTAAGCAATTGATAAAGAATTTTATTCTGAATTCTTATTTTGTTCTACTATAATGGTTTNAGCAAGAGTATACATCAAAGGCATGATAACACCATACCAATTGTACACACAAGGCAAACCTATCAATATACAACTACAAGATCTGAGGAAAGAGATAGAAAGCTGCAATCCAAAAGCAATAATGCTATTCTCTGGGGTGAATGATATCGTATAGACAGATATCTGGGAGAGAAGGTATGGTTACTACAATGTGACAAAAACAGTCGAAATTGTAATGATGATGCAAATCAATAAGAACAATCCAAATGACATAAGTGAACAAGAAGTAAGAGACAACATTAGCTTCTTCTATAAGGACGAAGTGAACACCTGCAGTCTAAGAAAAGTATTTATGTTTTTCTACCCAGATAATCAGATCAGAGAAGACCTAGCCCACATGAGCAGGGCTGACACACAGATGACATTAATGATAGGAATCAAAGGAAAACAATTATATCAAAAGTACTATGAAATATTGTCGAACAAAATCAATGAACTAAGAGAGATTATGCTGATAGCAGAAGACATTCAAGAAGCGAAATTTTTAAAGTACACAAGCACAGTACAACCAAAAGAGAGGCAGTCTTGAAAATGACAAAACAAGTCGAATTTGAAAAAACCACATGGACTGATCAACAGGCGGAATCGATCATTTGGAAAGNCCATCTTGGCAGAAGAAAAGTTTAAATTTGAAATCAACAGGTACTTTTCTAGAATTACTATAAACACGAATTAAATACTGTAAGCAATTGATAAAGAATTTTATTCTGAATTCTTATTTTGTTCTACTATAATGGTTTGATTATTTAATATGATGTCAAGCTAATCAAGTGGTGTTTAGTAGTGGTCTGGATCCATCATAGAGAAAGATTCTAGGGTCTCTGTGCCAGGCCACAAAAGTGCACATTAGTTAGGCATAGGGGTTTTTCTCTTGATTAGTCAACTAGTGATCACTTACTACATGTATTAAAATAATTAAATGTGAACAAACAATTGGATGACTGAAACTTAGTAAATATATTAATACTATTTTTGATCCAAATTAATGACGCACAATGACCAATAAAGTGACTGTACATGTACTAATTTATAGATATAGGTTAGGAAGCTGCTCAAACTAATATATATTTAGAGATTCCAATATATTTCAGTAATGGCTACATGTAATATTAAATGAGCAGCTAGTAACAAGTCAGGTTGCAAACAAATAGAACACTTTTACAAAATAGAGTTTAAGTCAAATTGTGTCATGCCTTGAGTATGGATAAGGTACACATAAATAGTATTGATGAGCTGAGGCATGGAACTCAACCAAATGGAACATCGGAAAAATTGGTGAAACTGGATGTGGAGATCAGCTTCGGGCAGACGCCCACTATCAATCATTTGAGAAACAGCTGCATGGCTTCATCACCTAAATCTAATTAGGTAAATCCTTACCCACAAAACTACAACTAATGCTATACAGTAGCAGGAGATAAACAGTAATGATGCTCAGTAGAGGATGTAAAATTGACCCTTGGTACATGTGAGCAATTATTGTGGTGATAAAACAACCATCACTTAAGTACATCTCTGAATCTATAATAAATATCAACAAATGTAATAATATGCTCATAGGCATTTCTTATGTTTAATAAAAGTGGTTTTTTTATTACCAACAATAAATTTGGACCTAAAATAAAAAGGGTTAGCCTAAGGTTAGCTATCCAGCCATTTAGAATGCTGAGGTTTATTATCAAGTGAATTGATCGATAGGTAAGCTAAACAAAGAAAAACTCCTATTCTTAACATTAACTTAAAGAAACACTTTCCCTAGACAGGGTAAGAGCAGTAAAGCTGATGTTAATGCTGATTTTTAGTGTAGAAATGAAGATGCCTCTCAGCTAGCCAGTAAATGCAACAGTGAGAGTCCCTGAATAGCTACTTGTGTGCCTGAATGCTTAGCTTGTCATTGTAATAATAACAAAACCTGATAAGAAGCAAAGTTAAATCCAAATGATTTATTTCATCAACTAACTATAAATTCCTCACAGTATTTATAGTAACAATGTACAATGCTAACATGTACCTGTTTTTTGTTTACTATTATTTCTGTAGTTGAATTTCTTCTGAAAATCTTACACAATCTGTTAAATTTAGCTATCCATTAGTTATGTGATCTCAGTTAGAACTTTCTTCTGCTAACTCTTATGCAACATGTTGTTGTTATCTATCCATTAGCTATGTGATTTTGGTTATAACTTTTTGTCAAATCTTTTGCCAAATATATTTATAACTTAGGTTACAAAAAGGTTCCAATTGATATAAAACAAGTTAATCAAAAATTAATCAAAATAAAAAATGTTTAATATTGTCTTTTTCTCTTCGTCTAAAGAAAAATTATGTCACACTATTACAATGAACAGAGTAAACAATGTTTAACTTGTGTTTTATTATGTATTGACTAAAACAGTTAGCAAAAGTAAAATGTTTTGTTATCCACTGTAATCTGTATTGCTTTGGTGAGATGCCATTTAAGTCAACAGCCCTCAGTGATGATGAGCTCAAAATTTAAACAGTTGCAGTTAAGCATTATAGAACACTTGCCCAAATGTAGACATATGCATACATGTACAATTGTATATTCACAGTTTATATTGACATTATTGCTGATTAAATTTACGTGTTGAAACAAGTGTTGTCAATGACAGCTGCTTAGGAGGAATTAAGTGCAGAATATTGATGGTCAAGTATTTCACATAGTGAGCATGACATGCTATGAAAAATGGATACCTAGTAATCTACATCAAAAAGTGTAACATGTATTGAAACTCACTTTCTATCATCAGTAACAACAGGGCATAAACCTTAATACACTCTTGTTGAATGAAATGCAAACAGAAAGGCATTTCTGTAGTCACTTAACAAATGAAAACTAAATTGTTTCAACAACTACTTTGTGGTACAAATTGAAGAAAGCACTAACACCACCACATAAAACAGAATGGTTAATACAATAAGCAAAATCTAATTAAGGCAGGCAAAGACACATCAGAAAACATATCAAGTAAAGGCCCTATATCTGAACAAACCAGATACCATGATGGTGGCTCTCAACACTGTCAACTTCTGAAGCAATGGCACAATTGCTAGAGAAACAGCATTTTCAACTCAACTCCTTCAATCATTGCCAGTGGATTCAACATCATCAGTAAACATTAGGGAATTCTTGGAACCAGAAAAAAGACTATGTATTGAGATAGCATTGCTGAAGAAAAAACTTGAGAGTGAATGAGAATTGATAAAATTGCAATTAAGATTTGAAATGCAAGAATACATCACAGAAAAAGATGAGATCATGAGATTGGAAATCAAAAGGCTAAAAACAGAGCACAGTCTGGAAATCAAAACCAGAGAGGAAGAAACATTTGAATAGAATGTGAGATTTAACTGTCAAAAAGCAGCAGATGTAAAATGACTTATCAAAGTCTAACAAGACAAAACAAACAAATAAATGAAAAGATGGAAATGCTAAGATATGAAAATGAACTGCTGAAAGGGAAACCAAGATGACTAAAATTAGAAACAGAATGGCTAAAGCATAAAAGGAGACAGTAAAAGCAAATAATGGACAATGGGAAGACAAACTAGTCATTACTCTGACCATACACACTTTTCAAGAAGAGCCAAAACCTCAGCTAGGGATGACATGTACACATTGGTCAAAATACATCTACAATCAGTTGGGAATGGACAAAAGTGAAACACAACTAGTAAATAATTTAGGTACATTTATAGCAGATAAATTGAAAGCAGAAACTAAGGCAGATGATAGGGCACGCTTCACAAGCTTAATAGTGAGCTGGCACAGTCACAACAATACGGCCACCTACAGTGCCACACTAATAAAATTTACTGGAAGAATAAATTCATTTGCATCAAACTTCAACAAATGGCTATTGATATTTGAACTAAACATGCAGCAGTAATATTCCAACTGCACCTAGTTGGAGCTGCATACAAACATTACTTGATGCTTGACAACAAGGTAAAAGGCAGTTACAAGTTGTTAATAGGTGAATTTAAATCATACTATGGTAGTGAAAGCTTCAAGATCTAATACAAACTACTAGTACATAAACCTTAGAGTGACCAATTTGATGATCTTACATATGCAAAATTGAGCTCAAGGGAAAACCCCTATAACAAGTATGACCTCTTTTCACAGATTAATTATATATATGCATGTATATATATATATATACATATCAAAGTTAGTTGTAGTATACCATGGTAATATCAATTAAATGAATTTTTGAATTCATACGTAAAATGGAATAGTAATTAAATATATGAATGCGTTATTGAACATTTGATTCTGGCAAAAAAGGCATTTTTTTATAAAAAGCTTATGAAATGGAACGGACCTTTCGACCTCGTGCATAAATTGAAAGATTAAATTTCATAATTATGATTTTGCATTGCAAGGAAATANTGAAAGCCTGGCACTTCCCACAAACAGGCTTACTGCAAACTTTGCACAAATTCACTGCTCTATTTTTTCACAATGAACATTAATCTGACAACTGACTCGCTTTTGGAGAGTTGGGACAAAAGAGCATTGATTAGTCCGAATATCAACGTCTTTCCTGAGCTTTTTGGACAGTCGTTGCAGAAAGTTGGGTCTACTGATATCAGAATGTGTTTGTTTCTTATACAGCGTCCATGCGTTCACTCTAGCAATATCGAAAATATTAAAAAAACGGCAAAGGGCCAGCGTCTACAGCATAATTTTGCCGAATTTTGNATTTTTTTATAAAAAGCTTATGAAATGGAACGGACCTTTCGACCTCGTGCATAAATTGAAAGATTAAATTTCATAATTATGATTTTGCATTGCAAGGAAATAAATGCACCTTAAAACGAAAAGGCACATTTTATAAATATGATTTTTAAGAAAAAATCTGCGAGTAGCTCGTTTTTGTGAAAGTTTTTACGACAACATTTTGTGGACTCATCAGCCATATAATTTTAAGTGTATTATTAATATAATTTTCTTAAAAAATTTCGGAAATTCCCAAACTGCTATATTTTAAGCCTCCAACACAAATGTTCTAAGTTTTCATACAGTTACACACATATATGTATATATATATATATATATATATATACATAAAGCACACGCTGTTATTATTTAGCGGGAATAAATAGTTTTAAATAACTTACATATGAATACTCAAAGAGTTATACTAAGCATATTTTCATTAATTTTACGAATTTTTTCAGGTATTTAAAAAAATTGGTTTTTGGAGTTTTTCATTTATACGTGAGCTTTGTAGATTTCCACTTATAAATGCGCGTTGTACTATAATTTATTTATTAGATAATTTTTATTTCAAAACTGTTTAAATTTTAACCTTTAACAGAAAAACCTTTAAGCCTAAACAATAATGGCGTTTTTACAATTTGTGATGGTTTCTGTAAAAATTGTTTTAAATGCTAGTAACACACTAAATAATACTCATGTCTGAAAATTGAGGACACCACTAGTTAAAAATTTTTTTCCTCATTCATATTTAATTCATGCACGTCACGCCTTGATGGGACATTGGGCCGTCTATTAGCAAAATGGTTAGGAGTAGTTGTTGCTGTAATCTGACAATATGTATTGGAAGAATATGAATGTTTTTTTGGATTTTTAACAAAATTAAAAAAAATTACGAATTGTCAGTATATGCCTAAATTCTTCATTAATTCGAAAATATGCCGCCAATAAGTAAAAAATACTTTAATCAAACATGGCACTCACAAGTGACAGTAAATGGAATTAACGCAAATGCTGTCCTCAATTTCCTCAATGTCGATGATGCAAAGCTTAATCCTCTAATTGCTATAAATGCTCCAACAAAATTGCGAAAACCCAAAAGCTTTAATTATATTGCTTTACAGCTGGGCTGTTTATGGTTTACAGAATGTTATAAGTTGAATACAGAAAAATTGGTTTTTTAATAACAATAAAAATAATAGTTCATTAATTTTGGTCTTTTCAAGCAGTGACAAAATTGATAAAATACTAATTTTGATGACATTTTCACAATTTCAATATATAGTAGTGCTGCTAAAGATCAACACATACATCAAATACATAATAATTTTTCAGCTTATCGAAAAAAAATTTAAATTGAAAGTTTCAGAAAATACATTTTTTTATTGTTACAACACGCACTATTTACAAAATGAACTGATATATATATATATATATATATA
>CABFPE010000084.1:1257750-1279784 GCA_900660155.1 Hofstenia miamia
TAATTTATAGTTGTAACATATTTTAGCCTTTGTGTAGTTCATGTTTGTATATATATATATATATATATATATCATTTGTTGATTTTTATTGTAAAAACCATTACAATGTAAAAAGTAATACTATTTAGTTATTTATATTATTAATTGATTTAAGTTTTGTTGCAATTATATATTTCAATGTATCTGTGTCTAAAGTTTTATATAACTGTTCCAAATTAATAAATCTTTGAAAATCTGGAAAAGGCCTGGAATGGTTCTTGGTATTTTCTTCAAAGAAATTTGCAAGAACTTCGCTAAAATGTTTGATAAATATTTAAAATTTTTGGAATATTTCAATACGATTTCAGATTGTTAAAAGAACTTCACAATAAATTTCCAGAATCAGCTCAAAATTTAATTACTCACGTTCAAGGATATCGCACATGACAGTGCAAAATCAATAAAATGATATTAGTAGCATTCACAAATGGTTTGCTGTCTTTTTACTTTAAATTGATGTGTTCGAAATACTTAATAATTCGCAATGTAATAGTTGCTATAACATGAATTCGAATGGCTTTCACTAACAAATTATTCTCTGCTACATATTATGATACCTTAGACCAATAACAACAAACACTAGAAATACGTCTCACTCTGTTTAGATTCAAACATTCCAATATTGATAAAAAATTTTGATTATAGGATTTTCTATGACGTTTTGGAAACATATGCGCAAGCTTTCCTTTAATCATGAACAGATATCATCATTGTGGCCTTCTCGAAATTATATTTTTATCAGAACAATTGCTAGTTTCATAGAAATTTAGTAATTGATAAATCCTCATAAAATACTTTGATGTAATGTAACACTATTAACCTTTCATGCTTTCAAAACCTGTGGATTTGTGAAAACTGTAACTTAAATCATTTAGCAGCATCATAACATCCTAGTAGATTTTACTATGCATACCTCAAAGTTAAATAAATTGTTTCTACAAAGTTAATTTTGGAATTTATGTGAAATTAAAATGATCTTTTCTGAACATGTCTTCTACGCAAACTTTCCTGTTGAAAATTTAAGGAATTCTAATACTTATTAAAAACATTGAAATAAATTTATTGAAAATTGATAATTGAGTAATGCTGCTCTTACATGTATATCAGTGGCGTTAAAACTACGTTCTGCAAGGCATTAGCTACTTGTGTTTTTGAATAAATATTACTTCTTGGTGCCAGTGAAGTTACAACTTTTGTATTTGCTTTATGGTCTTTTCTGCATATTGTAATACTAGATATTTTGAAATTCTTTTTATTGTTATTGTTATTGCCAAAGAATTGTGCTATATAAATAATACTGTCACACAATTTTCTTAATATTTCAAACGTACAACTTGATTAGATTTACTTAAAACTAAATCACAAAAATTTAAAAAATAACTACATAAAATAGACAAGAAAAAAATGAAAATTTTGTGATTTTTTTTTCCAATTTAAAAGGTGATTATCATTTAATATAATTCAGAAAGTTGTGCGATATGAATATGCAAATGCATGATTGTCTTTTAATTACTGAAAATTCGAGAGTATTTGCTCTTTCATTTATAAAATTTAACACAGTTTAGCAAGGTCTCAAACTGCAATGCTTTGCCATATGTTTACAGATCCCAAAGAATTTTACATTCACGTGCTAAATGCTAATTATTTTACGAACTAATTCAAACACCTGAATTTTCTAACATCAAAAAAATGTGTTTCCTTCTAAATATTCATTCTATATCTAAAGCGTACTCATGAACTAAATAATTAGTTTGTCAAAAAAGAATTTAATCGCGCATTTATTGCACGATTAGGTTTTCTAGCATAGGCATTTAATATTATACTTCAGGTAACATTTTTTAAAAATTAAAATTAAATGTCTTGAATGAAGTGAAACTTTGAATGTGAATTTCTTAGTATACATTTATATCAATAATATAAAAATCAAATTACATATATAAAACCATTTTGTTTCAGTCCTGTACAGAAGTTATGTTTGTAGGAAATATTACTATCATTTGGGGTGTTGTATTACACATGGTAATAATGAGTGCCCAATTGTGAGGTATGCCTTGCGAAATCCTGAGTGGGTAAATCCATATACAAGGAAATTTATGGCACTGTTTCCATGTGAACCAATTTCAACAATAAGCCAGCCCTCTAAACAGTAAAATTAAACTTTATCACATTTTCATTAAATTGCATAAATCTAAGAAAAAAATATGTTAAAGTTAAAAAATTTTATAATTTCGACTTTTAAAATTTTAAGGAATTACAAACTTGATTAATGATGCAAATCTTTGGACAATAATAATGATTCAAATTTTCTGGTTTATTGTTTATCAGCAAAAAATTCCTTTGTGTTCACTACGAAAAATTGAGTAGGACATAGTGGCAGTTAGCATGCAACTATCGATTATGACAACTTTATATCTGAAGGAAATAATAATTATTGTTTTATTGAAAAAAACATTTCTTTTGTAATTGCAATAAGAAGAAATAACATTGCATACAGTGTTTATGGCTAAAATATTATTGTCCTACATGTTTTCATGATAAATATATTTGCATGCAAAGATTCTCAAATAAATAATAAAAAATTTCTAAAATACTTTAATATTTGCTTTATGTATGGTACATCAAATGCATTTGGTTCATTCTTTAATACCTATAGAAAATATTAAAAAAATATGTAAAAGTAAAGTAATTTCTTGCTGTAAAAGGCAAGTCCTACATAATGCTTATTTTTACAATTTTCAAATTTTTCCCTTATTTCGCATATTCCAAATTTTTCAACTATTATTTGCAACATTTCCACATGGTAAATATTTTGATGAGTGAATACAGAATGATTGGACCAATTAACTCGTGTTATCATATATCAAACGAACTCATTCATGTACTCATGGCTGACACAAGCAAGTCATTGTGTAAAAAAATCATTGCTAAAATATTGAAAGATAAATCTAGAAAAAAACTTAAGGAAACACTTGGAGAATATAAAAGTTGTCAACAAACATCTTGTATTGAAACATTTTGCCACAATTGAGTATAGTTAGAATCGATTCATGATGAAATCAGTTAACCTTAATCAGCCTGTGGATTTTTAAGCAATTTTCATGATCCTATAAAAATATTTTTAAAGCTTATAGCTCAAAAACAATTAATAGTGTGCTCATTCTGAAAGCACCACGGAATATATATATATATATATATATATATATATTTACAGGTTGCTTGATTTTAGCATGACAACTATTGAATAATTTTTTTTGCATAGATCAATATTGCAGTGATCGGTAATATTTATTTACATTTTCTAAGTTTAATTTTTGCATATCTACATACTGCTCTCCCTCATGAGAATAGTTATGTCTATATCTAAAATATATATTACTATATCTAAATATTCAACAGAAAAATTGTGCTGTACGCTTATATTCTGTCACAGAAAATGCAGCTGTGGTTCAAAGAGACTTATAAAAATAATATGGAGATGCTGCTATAGATATGATAAGTCTTGAGAATTAACAAACAGTTTGATGCAACTAGAAGGGTACGACATAAGAAATCTCCACGAAACCTCGAAGTGTAGGAAGAGAGAATAAAAATGTTAATTCGTCAAAAAATTAACAACAATATAGCCTTATCCACAAGACAGTTGCAACATCAAATTTAATATCAGTAGACGATTAATTCAAAGAATTCTAAACGAACTTAAAGCAAAACCCTATGTTCCTAGAGTTATTCACGATTTGTCAGAAGATGATTTTGATCGTAGAATGTAAACATTTGAAAATTTATTGAACTTTATTTAGAATTATCATGATATGGTAAATCGAATTAACTCTTAATTTGTCCGGAACAATTAATCGGCACAATTGTGTGTTTGGGCAACTGAGAATCCCANGCACTTCCCACAAACAGGCTTACTGCAAACTTTGCACAAATTCACTGCTCTATTTTTTCACAATGAACATTAATCTGACAACTGACTCGCTTTTGGAGAGTTGGGACAAAAGAGCATTGATTAGTCCGAATATCAACGTCTTTCCTGAGCTTTTTGGACAGTCGTTGCAGAAAGTTGGGTCTACTGATATCAGAATGTGTTTGTTTCTTATACAGCGTCCATGCGTTCACTCTAGCAATATCGAAAATATTAAAAAAACGGCAAAGGGCCAGCGTCTACAGCATAATTTTGCCGAATTTTGACGACACATTCTGTCTAGTAGATCAACTGCATATTTATTATTATTATAAAATAATACACTTTCAGGCTTCTTACCATTTTCTTGATAAACTTTGCTGTGTAGAAAGTGTATGCACAACTTGCCATTTTGATACATTCCAGAATCATGCAGTCCTAAATTTAGTGTTTCCGAAACAGGCGTGGAGAATAGATAATTATTCGATTTGTTTGCATAAAACATTAAGATATTATTATGTTGTTTATTATAGGTTGCAAAGTAATAATTGAAAAATTTTTAAAATACTAATTATGATTAAAATATATATAATAATAAGTAATTCAACTCAATTTGATAACGTCATTTCAATTAGAAAATTTATATTCACATTGCAATTAGAAATATGAAGAAATCTCAATACTTGTCTATGTTGTATACATTGTTTAATTTAGTAAATACTGTACATATAAGTTGCTTATTGTAAGGTTTGCAATTTTGTAAATATATACAAAGTAGACAATGTAGAGGAAAAGTTCAATATAGCTATTAAAGTACTAATATCAAAGTAGAAAAGAAGAATGAGTGTATATTACTGCAAATTTGAAAAATCCAAGGGTTATTGTTTGTATTATTTCATTTAAGTTATGTACGGTTATCATAGCACTGTAGAGTAAGATGAAACCCTCCACGCACACTGCCATATGTATATATATATATAAAATTGTATTTAGTGGAATTATAAATGTCATCATGCTTAATGCAGGTCATTTGTCCAACACCGAGGGCTGTGATGTCATTACTCATCAGATACAATATTACTGAGATTCCGATAATTGTCTATCATGCTGGATCTTCAACTTTCGGCATAATATTTCATTCAATGCCTACTTATTTATGATGTCGATGTCAGATCTTAAAAAGAAATATCAGAAGATTTTGTCTTGTTAATTATTAAAGAAAAAATCAATGCCTATAAAATAATTTGAATAGATTTAACTCTACTTTACATTATAAATTAGTTTTATTCTTATAAAATGGTTGAATTAAAAGTTATCAAATAATATAGATTATCGCAAAAAATATCATCTACGAAATCGGCTTGATGAAAGTGAAGCATAGTCAAAAGTAATCTGTTTTAAAATTCTAAAGTTGAAAATTATTTAAAAGTCTACTGAATGAAAACGTGTATTGCCTTCAAAATTTGTTTGAATTCCAAGATACATGAAATACCATCACGTTATAATAATTAATAGAAAAATATGTGCACATATATTCAACAATGCTTATAAATTGGAGCAGGAAAATGTTTGTAAAGTTTATTTATAAAAATTTTTCAACAAAAATATTTAAATGAATAATATACATTTAAATGTTTGTGTTTAAATTTTTTTTAAATTATTGACTTCATTATGGAATTTTCCACGTATTTAAAAATTAGTATTACTTTGTAATTTTTGTTTTTATAGCATTAGGTGTTGAAGCCAATAGTGAAGTGTATTATTTCATCAAATTAATGACATAAATGTTATTAGATATAGTAAACCTTTATATTACTCTTAACCTAAAAAATCCCAACCATGTAGCATCAAACTTTTCGTCCATTTAAACTTAGACTTCAAAATAACTAAGAAAACGTGTTAATTAAGTAAAATATTTTCAAAGATTACAATTTTCTGATTTCAACGTTTGATAAAATACAAATAAAAATAAAACTAAATTCTACAGAGCAAAACATATATATATATATATATATATATATATATATATATATATATATATAAATGTATATATATATACATATATATATATATATATATACTTATTTATATATATATATATATATATATATATATATATATGTATATGTATATAAATATCAATTAAAAATATTCTTACCAAACGGAATAAAAACTGGATCCCACAATCCAGAAGATGCAACTAATATGCTGATAGGCAACCAAGTTATTACGAATACACAAAATATAATTATTAGGGATTTTGTCAATTGCTTCTGTTCTTTTTGACGATGCTCACTCATCTTTCCTGACTTCTCTAAAATCTATAGCTAAACGATAAAGTTCATCACAAGTTTTTATATAAATTCTAAAAAAAATTTTTGTGTTTGCAGATGCTATTATGTAGAAATATACTTTTTATAAACGAAATATATTTTTATCGATATCATCTAGCAAGATTTAGCTATATCGTAGACATCTAGCAGAATAAACATTTTTTGAGAAAAGATATTTAAACTTAATTTTGATAAATTCAATTTAACTTTCCCCAAACAAATTAGTTGCTGCAAAAATGAATGCATTTAAATGAAGGGATAATCAAAATTTATAAACAGGAAACTCATACTAACAAATATTCGTAGAGAACAAAATGAAAACGACATTATTTAAATAATTGCGTAATTAATGCATTTTATTTAAAATTATCATGATATGGTAAATCGAATTAACTCTTAATTTGTCCGGAACAATTAATCGGCACAATTGTGTGTTTGGGCAACTGAGAATCCCAATATTGCAATTGAAAAAAAATATTGACAACCGAGCCTCAGTAAATTTTTGGGAGGAATTTCATCCGCTGCAGCAACATGTGTTCAACAGATTCAATGAAAACTTGTGGTTTATGCAATATGGTGCACCTGCTTATTATGCACGAAATGTGAGAAGCTCTTGACTTGAATTTCAAAGGCATATGGATTGAAATGCGTGGATTGGTAGAATTGGCTCCAAGATCTTCTAATTTGACCCCATGTGACTATTTCNATTGCGTAATTAATGCATAGATATTTATTTTGGCCGTAGCTTAACATATATATATATATATATATATATTTATTTATTTATTTTCCCGCTTTTTGCTATGGAGAATGCAAAAACCTTGCATTTGGTGGGAAACGGTCCAATATTTCTAAGGCATTTAGCGGGAATCCCGCTTTGTGCCCAAAAAACATACTTTAAGGCCATTGCTCCCGCAGTATTCACTCGAACTTAAATATATTTACCATGGGGAATGGTCAATTAAGGAGACACTACCCTGCAAAATTTCAAAGATTTATGTTTAGAAACGCAATTAAAATGAGGTTTTTAAAAACATTTAGCGGGAGAAATTCAACATTCTATCTTTAAGCTTGAGCACAAAACAAGGCCTCAAAAACAGTCTATTTCTTACTATTTTCCCACATATACATGTATATTTGTATGTACATATATACATATATATATACAAATAGATACATATATATATACTGTATNAATGCGTGGATTGGTAGAATTGGCTCCAAGATCTTCTAATTTGACCCCATGTGACTATTTCTTGTGGGGTTATTTAAAAGAGAAGGTTTAAGGAAGAAATCCAAGAACAATTCCAAAATTGAGAACATTCATCAAAGAAGAAATGTCTGAAATTCCCCTGAATGTTTGCCAGGGCGTCTGTCAATCAGTACCTACAAGATTGCAGTTGTATATGAGACAGTAAGGTAAAAAATCTAAACATTTTTCTTAAAATATGCAATTAATGTTGTCAATATTATTCAANACATATATATATACAAATAGATACATATATATATACTGTATATATATATATATATATATATATATATATCTACTAGCATAGATATATCCGATACTCCTAGAAAGTTATCTTACAACACCATGAAATTTTGAGTAAACAACAAAATAATTTTAAAAAGAATTTTGAAACTCGTTGGTCCATACAATCAAAGCTTTGCTTAATAGAGCTAAACATCTTTAAATTACAAACATCTCAGAATTTTTAAAATGCTGGAAGATAATGGTTATTTTTATAAATTAATCAAAGAATGTGCAAATACTTAAATTAAGAGTGAATTTTGAATATTTACTCGATAATTATGATCAACATCAAAATTATATTTTAGAGTTACTATTAATTGAAACTAAATTAAGTAATCATTTTCAAAAATGCAACTTTGAAATTGACAATTCTAGTGCTAAGAACACAGTCATCAAACGATCACTAACATTAGATCAACAAACGTTGCTTTCATGAACATTGCATCATGAATATGAGTTGGCTCAACAAATTCAATGAGATAAAAGCTAGTATTAACGGTGAACACTTTTTTAATCATCTAATTCACAATTAAGAATATCAAATGATTGTGAAAACTGAGAGTCATCTTTCAATTCACCACGGAATGTCGAGTAAGCAATATATTAAATTTCTTAGATTTTAGTAACAAATACGAAACCAGTTGGTAGAGAAAAAGGACCAATTCTAGGTCATACATTCTTTACTATTCAAATTGTAACAAAGCATGCAAAATAAATACAATCTAAGCAATATTAAATAGAGCTAAACTNATTGCACTTCAAATTTAGGCAAATACAGAATCATATATGGGCTTGGTTTACTAAGCTTATTGTTTACAATACTTGAATACGTCTATTTACACAAAGGGTCAGCAATTACTACTTTGTATAAACATTTTTCTTTTAATTTTACATACTGAGGTGCATACATCGACAAAAATGGATTCATATAATTTGCTAAAGTACAGTATTTTTCCAAATCACTAATAGAATTTGAACAGTGGATTGTTATCCTAAATTCTGTAATACCATTAAAGGTATAATTTTTTTAAAAATTCTAGTATGCTTCTAAAATATAGGTATGTTCATTAAATGTATAGATATTATCTAATAATGATAAAGAACCTATTAAAAATTTTTGCAGCGATTAAATATTGATGTTAATAATCTCGCAGCAATTTCATTTGCACTATATCACAACACTTAGAATATTGGCCGAAAATAAGCTAAAACTGTCGTATACCTTTAATTTCTCTCTGAAAAAAATTCCAAGATGTTACAATCTTCAAATATTAGATATGATATTTCGAAACTATATTGTATTTAAAATATGTTTTCAAGTCTACTGCAAACTAAGATTTTTAAGCTTTGATCTTGGGTATTTGGTCACTTGCTTTCATGAACATTGCATCATGAATATGAGTTGGCTCAACAAATTCAATGAGATAAAAGCTAGTATTAACGGTGAACACTTTTTTAATCATCTAATTCACAATTAAGAATATCAAATGATTGTGAAAACTGAGAGTCATCTTTCAATTCACCACGGAATGTCGAGTAAGCAATATATTAAATTTCTTAGATTTTAGTAACAAATACGAAACCAGTTGGTAGAGAAAAAGGACCAATTCTAGGTCATACATTCTTTACTATTCAAATTGTAACAAAGCATGCAAAATAAATACAATCTAAGCAATATTAAATAGAGCTAAACTATATATATATATATATATATATATGTGCTTTAGAACTTACTATTAGCGGCTTTCCAAATTATATAATAGCAGCACGCAGTGACTATGCAAGGTACAAAGAAAGCAATTCCAGTATAAAAAATGATGTTGTATCGCCAATCATCAGCTACTATAATGGCACAATGAAGACTATAACTTTCAAATGCATGTCTTCCATATCCAAACACCCTCATATTTGGTGCATCCAATAGAATAGTGACTAACCATACTAATGCAGTGAAAGCCAATGTCCCTCTTACAGTAAACACGGAGCGGTACAAAGCATTATGACAGATAAATATATACCTATAAAATAAATGAGGACTAGAGAATGGAAACCATGTAGGCTAATTCTGCTGTAGGGATGGAATTATAATTATGCCAAAAATTTCACATATTCTGTTTTCTTAATTATGTTAAAATTCTGTCATAAAAATAAAATAGTAATTGCACTATATTATTATATTGTAATTATAAGACAGAAACAAAGATACATTTGCAACTAATTAATGCAACTTTTGGATATAACAAATTACCTATTAATTGCTATTGCCATTATTGACCACAGTGAACCGTAGCAAGAAATCATGCAAATTATACCAGAAATTTCACAAAAAATAGGTGTGAAAATAGCTTCACCAAAGACAGAACCCACCAATGAAAGGTTATTCATTACCATGACCCCCAAGTCAAAAAGAGCCAAATTTGCAACCAAAATATGTGGCACTTGTCTGAGATTCTTGAAGGCGATTATAGACACAATAACTAAAATCTTTCGCCTATTAGTTTATTAAATGTAAAAATTGATAAACATTTAGTTCGTAAACATAACGCAATCTTCATTCAAATTTATATTTTGTAGAAAAATTATAAATAATTAAAGTTTTAACTGAAAATTATCAAGAAATATCTATAAAATAAAAATCAGTTTATTATAGTGAATGTGATACGAATCACATGTTTACAAATAAAAGTAAATTATTTTTCTTGGAAATGCGGGCCTATTGAAACAAATAACTCAGGTTTAAAATTAATGTTCAAAATTCCATTTTAAAAGAAATGAAAAAATATTCAGGTGATGACAAGAATTTATTTTGAGAATACATTAGCATGTTTATAAAACAAAATAATAATACAAATAAAACTGCTCTACTATTTCAAAATCACTTTAGTACAATTGCTAATGCTAGTAGCAAATTGCAATAAGTAATATTTGGTATTTTTCTGAACTATTGTTAGTAGATTCTCCTGATATTGAAAATTGTTTAATACAAATATTCCGTAACTACAAGCAAACCATTAGAAACACCTTTAAATTACATAAAAATTTTAGGATATATTGTAGGAACCAATTTTTTTTAATAGGCCTTTCTATTTCAAAATTGCTTTCATTATATACATGTAGTTTAAATACTTATGAATTATTGAAAATATTTTTAAGTAATTTTTCGCGAATTCATAATTCATATTTGCAATGAATAACTTGATTGCATTAAAAATTATGTGAAGCTTACTAATTTGCAAATAAAAAGAACGGTTTAAATTTGAAATAAATATCATGGCATACAATAATGATTGTAACAATAAATCATGTAGGATAAACAAGTGAAAGGAAAGAATTTTTTTTGCAAACAAAGTGCTAAAGTTTTAATTTTTACTAACTTTGTATATTGAACAAGACAAATTAAATCTTGGCTTTGAACAACGCTTACCCATAATATTTCCTGGAATTCCAAATGATATTGCAGTGATTAGCAGCGACATGTACACTATTCTAACAAAAATGAGATATGGTGTTTTGACTTGAGAAAAGGGCAACGTCCATTCTTCTAAAAGAGAAGGCGTTGTTCCCGTTTCAAAACTAATATTCATTTTTGTTAAAATGTTAGGTACTGCATACTTATTCATTTTATATATATATGATTGGTTAATTTCTTAGGTTGGATTAGCCAATCAGTCGTTGTAGTGGTCAATATTTGCGTAAATATTCTTTGGTGATATTTGTTATAGTTATGCAAATTAACAACAGTTTTCACGCATATTAACTCCAACAATAAAGAGAGTGAATATATAAAATTTATATATATGTATATATATGTACATTTTTGTGTGTATTAAACATATGCGAAAAAAATTTTTTTCCATTTTTTATTGTAAGACATTTTGATGGAAAGAACACGTTTCTGTTAAGAAAATTTTTTTGCATTTCCGAATTTACACTTATGTGAGAATTTTTGTGTTTGCTAGACTGAATTAATGGTTGTTTCCTTGAAAAATTTTATGAGTATTGACTCGAAATTTTCACAGAAAGTATGTCATGGCCCAAAGAATAATCCATTAAATTTTGGAGCTAATACGAATCATCCTCTTTGAAAAAAATTAATTATAGTTGTAAGTGAATAAATAGGGGTGTGCAAAGCGCGGAAAAGAACATTTTCATTATTTGTGAAAATTAGGAAATTTTTAGAATTCTCAAAATATCATTAATCTTTGTTATATGTAATGTAAAAAGATATCGCATAAAATTTTCTAGGGTTTTATAACAAAAAGGGGTCGAACCTGCATTTCCGCGCTTTGTACTATGAAAAATTGGTCTTTTCCGCGCTTTGTACACCCGAAATGGCTGTTTTGGTAGTACCAAGCGGGGAATATATATATATATATATATATATATATATATATATATATATATATATATATATATATATCTATGCTATCATCGATATGTTGATGATATTTTTGTTGTTTTTGAAAGATTTAATGATATTGATAATTTCTTACAACATATTAATGGATGTGTTGNCACTCATATTGCGATCCTAGATATAAAATCAACACCATTAAGTGCTTAATTCATCGAATAATCAAAATATCATCTGATTATCAAAGTCTAATTGATTCAATAAATAGTTTATATGAAATCTTGGAAAACAATGGCTACTCACACAAAATTATTAAAAAGTACATAGATAAAGCAATTAGTTAAACACCAGTTTACAATGAAGAACAGAAAGTAAGAAACGTACTGAAACCTATTTATTGGAAACTACCATACATCGATTCAAACATTAAAAAACTTAAATAGAGTGTTTCGACCATTAACAAAACACTTAAAAAATCAATGATAAAATCAATATTGTACTCTTTAAAGACTCAAGATATTTTCCCGAACAAAGATACCATCCAAAAATGTCTAGTTTCTTCCATTGTATATAAGTATGATTGTGAAGAATGCAAATATTCTTACATCGGAGAAACTAAGCGACATTTTATAACAACAATTAATGAACAGCTTTCGGGACACCTAAGATCAGAAATTTATACACATTTACATCAACCAAGACCAGAAAATTTTAATATAATCATGAAAACCTCAAATACTAAAATCGCAGAAGCAATATTTATTAACCATGCTGAAAAATCTAAATTATTAAACAGACAGAAAACTACTAGTTCTTTTTTACATTTATTTTAGAGCATGCATTAGATATTTGTAATATTAAGTGTAGTTGATTGTAAATTTATAAATTCCCACAAAATTTGTGTATCTGATGATGATTTAGTAAATCGAAACCGGTTAAATATGAAGCTCAGCACTATTGTTTATACATATATATATATATATATATATATATATATATATATATATACATATATATATGCCCACTTCTACAATACTGTTATACATTACTGTGATATGAGTTTATGAAGCTAAAAGTGAGTAAAACTTTTTATTGGCTTGTGTTATGCTATTTAACACGCACTTTCAGGTGGCACCCATTACAGTATCATAATTATATTACAAATAACGTTTATTACGCAATACACACGTAACCGCAAACAACGGTAACAATTAAAAATACGTTCAATAAACAGCTCATTAAAGCTAATTTTGCTTTTTATAGCATAAGTTCATTAAAAATTAGTGCATTTTCATTGTGGATTTTACAACCAGACCTTGAGAAGATTATCAATTAGCCAAGACAGATCTGCAACATTTCACACTCCTAGTTATTGGTAGGTTTGTACAGCAATTTGTCTATTTTTTACATTTTCTATTGCTGTGCAGATGTATTTAATGGCTTTGCTGTAAATATAAGTCAATATAGCTTAAAAATTTTGCAAGCTCTTTGCTCCGCTGCTTGCTCAAAGAGAACAGATTTAACTACATTGCTACAAGCAGGGTAGATGTTGCCATATTTGGTTGGTTGTATAAATATTTAGCTTGGTTGTTCTAATGTTTGTGCTATATAGTATTCTCAGTAATAATCTCTAGCTGCAATAGCAATCATTGCTCTTGGGATTACAGCGTCATCATCCGCTAATCCTCAAGAGAATCTGGTGCTGAGTAACCAGATGTACTAGGCTGCTCCTCTAGTTTTTCCTAATAGTTAATTATATCTTGCATGTGCTATCCACGTAGTTTTAGTAAAGACACAAGTTGTAATCATTGTGCAAACAATTTGAGCACGAGATTTCACTTACTAGACTTTCACATGACTGATTGGTTGAAATTATTTGATGAAGTGGTCTAGTCTTGACCGCATGGGTAGCTAGATTAAATAGTTGATGCTCAGTAATATTATCAGCATAGCACTATTCTCATTTTCTAGCAGAATGGGCAGTGTGTGATGACAAAGTGTAAAACAATTTTTGAGGTGGTGTACATCTCTTTCCCATTTCTTATTATAACCCGTTTCTTAATGACAACCATGCTTGCGTTGTGCTTCATGTTTGCACCAGCTTCATTCTGTGGACCCATGGCTTGAGCTGTCTCAAAATAATTTTGAATGGTGATAAAGCCAAAATCTTTTAGTCAACAGCTCACATCACCAATGCAGTGACGACTCTTATACTGTTGTGCACAGCCATCTGTAAATTCATGAAGTACGCTGAATTTGATAGAATTACTGCCTAGATATTTAGACTTGATCCTAGAATCATGAATGCTGTGTGAATTGTGAGAAATGTCATCAGAGATATCGAAAATATGGTCAGTTACTATATCAGGAGATTGTTTGGTGCTGGCTGATGAATGATACATGAGTATAGTGACATGAATCAATGCCTGATTTCGACTGTAATTGGGACTTTGCAATTCATTCTGGTAGGAGCAAGTGTAATTTTCAGAATATTCATTTACTGTTATAGTGTGTTGTTGGGGAATACTCGTAATTAACTGATCTAGCTGCTTTCTCTGCCAGTGTGGTCAAAAATACTGTGATGGGAATTCATTACAAAGGGTGGTAAAGTAGTTGATCATCTCAGAGGCAACTGACTCTACATCTATTATAGTTAGCTTTTACATTCTATTTACATCTACATATCCAAACCTTCTTCATTTGCATAAAAATACCTCACTCTTTTCTTGGTTAGACAGGGAAAATGTTATTGTGCCACATGACTAGCATTTTCTCTCCAGGCATTCATGATTAGGCAATGCACCATCAGATTTACAAAGTTTTGTTGCTACCAATTCAGAATGGTTCTGATAAACTAGGTAGTCTGCTGATGCAGCAACTATATGTTGATTTTTAAGCCCATACACCATTTGAAAATCGTGTGGGTTCCTGATACTGTCTAAAGCAACAGCTGACTTGATCTATATGGCAAGCAGGTTTAAAATAGAAGTATTTGAATTAGGAAAAATAGAAAGAAACTGATCTGACAACCATGATATTCAGCTATAAATAAATTGCAGTCCTCTAAAATATTCATGTCTTGAACAAATCTCTCATGCTCCAGATATGTTTTGTGCCCCATATTTTGATGTATTCTGTCTTTCTTGCTTCCATTTGGACTAGCAATATCTGGTCAGCTCCAGAAATTTATTATCATTTTTCTTAGGCTATCTGGTATTCTGTCTGGTCTCACAGCTCTCTGAGAGAAGGCCAACTGTGCACTATACTCTGTAGAATTACATCTTTGTGTGCCTTAGATCTTGCTATATGAAATCAGTTAAAACCTAAATGTCTAGTGGTTGTGCACTCTTGAGCCCCCCTGAATCAGTGTTGCACACAATAGTTTCAGTATAACATTGCTGTATGTTTATCATCTTGACTAATTTTGAGAAATTAAAGATTTAGCATTCTAAACTATTGCTCTGTGGATATTTGCTTCATTTGAGATATTGACAGTGGACATGTACAAAACATACATGATATTATAGGATATTTTCATCAAAAATTGCCCCAATATTTCAAGAAATGTCTTAGATAATATACATATCTGACAGATTGGAAAATGCTGCTGTTGTGTCAATTACCAAATAATTTAGATGCATAATTATATTAACTGATAAATTAATGAACTTCTGACCAAATACTGCAATAATAATTTTGGCAAAAGCCCTAGATGAAAAAGTTTCAGAAGTATATTCCAAAATTTGAAAAACTCTTCTAATAAATATAAATTTGCTTATAAACAAAGTCAGAATACAATCAAAATACTACTACATACAATGAAAGTCAGCTGTAAGTGTCATCTTTTTTCTACAGCAGTAGGTATAACATAATTCTTCAAAGGCAGCTAATGTGTACTTTCATTGTCACTCCATCTGATTAGGTAATTGGATAATCAATCCATGAAAGGATGTGACCAGTAAATAAATTTTGGAAAGAGTGAGTTCACACAATGTGTAAATGTCATTGTCAGTGTCCCTCAAAGAGAACCATTAAGTGAAGAATCAAATGATATCATTTGCAAAAAAGTATGTATCAAATCTGTTCTTTACAAGAGGCAGGGTAAATTTACCCTCCAGGTGAATTTTTATTAATACCTTTTAAAATTAAATTTAATAGGTTGGATGAACTCTTCTCCACAATAAATTTAGTTTGACACATTATGTAATAATTTTAGCATGAAAGTGATTTTTTTCAAGGAATTACAGCTATTTTGTAAATGTTGATTTCAGTTTATTATAATACAGAAGTATACAGGGTGACACAGCTAAGTGTACACATTTATATTGGCTATAATTTTTTAAACAATGATGTGATTATTATTATTCTTATATATATATATGCATACAGCATTAAATAGCATTACATTTTTTGTTGTTTTAGAATTATTCAATGTCATATACAATTGAATAGGGAGCAAAATATGCAGCATGGTTTGAGACAATTAACAGTGCAACTCTTGTACAATGAAAATTTCATTCTGTGTATAGCAAAAATATGAATGTGCCTAGTAACAAGATTATTAAGAAATGGCATACACAAATGATGGAGACTGGTAGTGCTACAAATGTGGGTAAAAAGACAGAAAACATCAATGTCTGATGAAAATGTTGCAAAAGTGAAGAACCACTTTGGCCAGTATCCTCACTCATCAATACAATGTGCCTCAGTCTCAATTGAAATTAGTTGAGAATCAATCAGAAGGTGTTTGGCAACTGTAAAATAGCACCCATACAAAATACACATTTTACAGGCTCTCAGTGAGGAAGACTATGCATGTCAACTACAGTTTGCAGCAGATGAGTTATCCAGGATTGCTAACAACCCACATCATATGGAAAATCTGACATATTCTGAAGAAGCTCACTTCCACATTGATGATAACATCAATTGGCACAATCATTGATATTGGACACCAACTAATCATCATTGGTCAACTACACAAGGTTTGCACGCACCTAAAACAACTGTTTGGGCTGCCATCTCCAAAAAGAAAGTATATGGGCCATTCTTCTTCAATCAAACCATCACAAGCAAAAGATATCTATAAATGTTACAGCAGCCATTTTACTCTACCCTCACATGTTGTGAAAAACAAATATGATATTCATGCAGGATAGTGCACTGCCACATTGGGGAATTAATGTGAGAGCTTGGCTAGGTGACAAATTTCCCCAGTGGTGGGTTGGATGTGGTTCTCTCAATAAACCATGGCCTCCTTGCTCTCCAGATATTAATTCCTTCTGGAGATTCATTAAAAGTAAAGTATAAGCAGTACAATTTGCTGATATTTATCAGCTGCAGCAAAATATCTGAGAGCCCTTTATGCTTGTTACACCTCAAATTTTAAAGGATGTATTTAATAATTATTAGGGATGACTACAAAAGCTAATCAATGAAGAAGGAAAGCATATTGAAACATATTAATTGTATGCCAATAAATGCTATACTGTATATCAATAAAATAAATTGTTTCATTTGTTTTTGTCTATCATTTTAAGAGGTAAGAATTAATTAGATGTAGACACTTAGCTGTGTCACCCTGTATAAATGACTTGTGATCAGATTTAATAACTACAAATTAATATGTCTTAAATTATTATTAGACCTTATAATTTGTGTTTTGATTAGAAGAATAATAAAAGTTGACCAAAATATTGTGGCAAATTACAACTATTGACATTTTTACTACTTTTTGCAATAAATGCTGATGTCAGCAAAAATTTCTGATTAAAAATTATATTTTGGGAGTTTTTTCAAACTTTTTAGCCCATATTACCTTTATGCCAAATTTCATGACATTAGTATTCATATGTCAAAAATAAACCTAGGGCATTTTCACCCCCTTGTGAGGATTAGGGTTACTAGGCAATACTACAATGTCTCAAAATACCTAGATGGTATGGGGTATCTATGTATTAGTAAAGAAAAGAATTTTATCATGGTTCAGGCCACTATAGATTAATTGCTATTTGCAAATATATAATAATAAAGCTTGTAGATGGTTAATTAAGTTTCTAAATATTATGAAGCACTCCTTGAATATATTCAAAAAGTTGATGTAATGTTAAATGAAGGAGGAACAATAAAAAATTTTAGGTTAAAATATTTAAGACTATATGTAAATGAAAATGTGTGTTGGAAGAATTGAGTAAATCATATTTCAAAATTGACATAACTTAAAATATGTGGTCTGAGCATTAAATTTTCAAATGTAAACATCAAAAACAACTTACATATTCCAAATGTATATATGCTTCATCAATCTACAGATATGATTTTGAAATGCAATTCAAATCAACAACAGAAAAGATCACCCAAGATAATGAACATCTATACTATGGCAAATTCAATTGGTCTTTTGGGAAATCCTGAAATAATCATATGCTCCCAAAGCACCATATTAAATACAGTAAAATTTATATTAAATAACTGTGATGCAAGTATATTCTTAAATTATGGAAACTACCCACATGTCCTATACCATATTATTTAATTATACTGCCTTATTTCTCTTTGCAAACAGTTCTGCTATATGATAAATTGTAGCTTTTCTCAAATATACTACTCTTTTCACACACAAGAAGAGTGGACTTGATACAATACTAACACAAAAATTATTATTTTTATCTTTTTTTGAGGATAAAATAATAATGAAAGAAATCAGATACTGCAAAAAAAGTATAAAATCCTGATCAGTGCAAAAAAGTAATGTGGTTAAGGTGTACCAATGTCTATTGTGGCATAATCCATCAGGAGCCAGGTGTGGTCAAAATGAGAGAACAAATGGAAATAACTAAGACTAAAATGTAATATTGATTTAATTGTACAACACCTGGATATGATAGATTATTTAATTTGTAAAATATTTGAAGCAGTTTGATATTTAAATTAACTCAGTAGTGTTTGGCAAACAATAAGGTGACCAAACAGCATACACTAATTAATGCTGATGTTGTGTAATTAAAGCAGAACTTAAAGTGTGAGGGAAAATTGTAAACAAACTTAAACCAAAAGGTACTAGCTGAGTATTTAATTATTTACTGAAATGTGCTATAAATATACAATGATTGTTAGAATCATTGATGAACAAATTTTATTGGATTCACTTCTTTACTTTCTGACAGGTTATTTAATATTTAAATGGAAAGCTAAACGTTCAAGAACAAGAGTAATCATACAGTCGTCCCTGAATTCAATTATAGGAATTCTGGAGCAGCCTCACAATCAGCCATTCAAAGTGAGGTGAGGGCAGTAGCTGTAGATTTCTCAATGTGCTTATAGGTTACAAATAGGGATAGGGATTTTTACCCATTATAACATTCCCATCTCTCATTGCTTGCAGATTATTATGATTACTTTTAGATTACTCTACATGTTTACTGTACAGATTTTTGTACAATGTTTTACTATTTAATAATTTAGTGGACTGTTGACTTGTTTATAAATTACCTTTCCTGCCAACTGCAGTGATTGTTCACATGTATGGAGGGCTAACATGTATTACTATACATGTAGGGCTATTATATGTAAGGAACAATAACAAGCTAAAGCACCATGGTTGCATTATTTCCTTTTATTTACATAATCATAATAACAAAGACAATCAATGCACTAAATTGTTAAGCTATCACACACACACTATCACTGAGTTAAACATCCAAACATTGGTTTACCAATTGGTTTCTATCATGAAGTTCAAGTAAAAGCTGGAGCTGTTACCAAGGAAGAGGTCTCTGGATGCGCATAGAACAGCCCCAGGTTTTGACCCTGTACTCCATCCACTGCTCTCAATCTAAGCAAGCCATTATTAGTTAAGCATTTAGGATTGCTAGTGCATATTAATTAAGTTAATTAACTGTACACCAAGTTAGACTGAGAGAGATAGGAATCTGTCATATCCTAAATACTGTATTTACTCTGATATACCCTGAGAATGGAATGGCAACTCACAAATGATTGAGGAATTAGTATTGGCAAGATTCTACAGTATCTTGGGATTTTTTTCAGAGAGATCCACTAATTATTTTTGTGAAATTCTGTTGACATCAAATAAAAAGAGGCAGTATTATTAACAAAAATAATATGTATAAATTAAAATCATAAGATTTATGTTATAACTGGCAACATTGGATGTGAGGTGACTGAGTTAATTGCATAAAACATATTTACTTTACAAATCTGGTTCAACCAGAGAAAGATTGCGTCAGTAAATCTATCTTGACTGAGATGTAATTGGAACATTAGTTCCACCTATGAACAGGGTTATGAATCAACAAAATGTATTTTTAGTGGCTTCCCTATGACTAACCATACCTATAGATAACTAATAAATCTATTGCCATCTGACTTGTTATGAGTTTTCTACCTACTCAACTTTTTAGTTTGTTTTATATTTTAAGCAGGCTTCTTAATTTAATAAAAGCAACTAGTTAGGTATTACAAATTATGTTAACTTAATTAGAGACAAAAACAAATTGTTTGTTTAGTATTTACTTAACAGTTCATTATACTATATTTTGGATTAAAGGCTGAACAAATATCTATCAACACTTTGCATTATCATGACTAGCAGTGAGATAGACTTAACAACAGCTATTGTCTGAACAGAGTAGCTAATGATTATGTCCATTTGTTGAAAGAAAACTACAGACATCTATTACTTTTCACTTACATAGACTACATAGTGAAATGTACAGCTCTTCAATTATTTCTTAATTTTAATACAACTGATGAAGTGAAAGCAACCTAAGATATAACACACTAGTACAACAACTGTATCTATTTTTAGTGTTTATATATTTATATGTGGGGCTATTTATATGTATGCATATAAGAAGCTATGGCAGTGAAGTTGCATCCATTCTTTTATTATAAATCAATCAATGTAGAAAATTATTAGAGGTAAGCAACACTACACTACACAATACAAACTGTCACTGAGATTCCTCCATGAGTCAAAACCAGTTACTTTGTACTTAGTGATTGCCACAAATTTTTTATTCATCCTTCATTGCATGGTTCAGCATCACTAATATTAAGTCAATCTCAGACTGGTACTGATTCTACAGTTCAAACATAAATGGCCTGTGTATATGGCTAATATTAAGAGTCAGAGCAAATTTATTGCGCAATATGTGTATACAAGATCTACAAACTAACACATAACAAATGAAAAATAAAATATAAACAAATAAATAACTACAAATTAATATGTACAATATATTATATTATAATAATGTTTGAGTGGATGTTTGTGTAGGTGCTCGATGTTAGATGTATGTTTTGAATGCATGAAGTGTATTAACGTCCCCTAATGTATACTGTTTTATTAGAAGAAATTGTTTCAAAATTTTTTTCTAAACTTTTTATAGTTTTTTTCTATTCGCGTTTCATGATCTAAATTATTCCACAATTTAATTGATATGTGATGAAAGCCATTATAATTTTTATCTAAACTCAAAAAATTTTTGCGATCGCTCATTTAATTTAATATAGTCATTAAGGAAAAGGAGAGATGTTTGTAGAGATTTGAATTTAAATAAGATAGATAGCATATGCATATGAATTTGATAGAACGGAGATAATATTTTATATTTATTACGATATACTGATGCTTCGTCATGCTTTTGTGCAAAGTTTAGAGTTTTTAACACCAATTAAATGTCTTTAGGTTAGTTAAAAGAAAAGAACAGTATTGAAAATGAGACAAACAGAAAGCATGTATCAGTTGTTTATGATAATTGCTTGATATTACATTGCGTAAGTGATAAAGATATCTAATGCCTGCAGTCATTTTTTGAATCTTATTTAGCAGAAATTTCTCAA
>CABFPE010000084.1:1310508-1328462 GCA_900660155.1 Hofstenia miamia
TATATATATATATATATATATATATGTTAACTATGACAAATGAATCATTATATTTGAAAGTTTCTAAGATTTTTGTTGACTATTGAGAAACATTTAAAACTATAGCAAAAATGCTTTCCTCATTTATAAATACTACCAATGTACCATTGCATTTCCATTTGTAGCGGATCGGGAAATATATTTTATCATTAAACAATGTCAGATGTTTGGTTGTTTGAGAGAGGAGTCCATTAAAAATATTTTGCATTTTTACACTATTTTCTGCGTTTTACTCTTCTATATAATGTCATAGGCGTAGTTTAGTATTGTAGAATCAACACACTTCTAGGATTTATCGTAAATACTTTTACTATTACTTTTCGCAAACAGGATTTCCTACTAAGTAGTCGATTTAAATTACCTCTTAGCTGCTCAATTAACCTGAAGTGTTCTGCACTACAACTATATTATAGCGTTATAAGATTATAACAAACTCAATTTAGAAGCAGCAATAAAAAATGATGTGGTTACCAGCAACAATCACCAAGGCTTTGCCATGGTTGTTGACTCATGAATAAACTAGCTCAGTGAACGTGGTGATGACGGAAGTGACCCTAATGGTGCTTGCCCTTTTTTGCTTTGTACAACAATTGCTCTTGTTATGATGGACAATAAATAGATATTCGCAACCGTGGCGCTTTAGTCTCTTATAGACCTTACATATAGATAATCTTACAGATAAATAGATACATGGCCCTTCAGTACATGTGAGCAATTATCGCGGTGATAAGACTGTTGTCACTTAAGTACTTAATTCTAACTATCAACAAGTGTAATATGATGCTCGTAAGCATTTCTTATGTTTAATATATTTGTTATGTTTATTACCGACAATAAATTTGGATCTAAAACAAAAAGGGTCTGCCTACGGTTAGCTGTTCAGCTATTTAGAATGCGGGGTTTGTCATAGTGTGAATCGATCGATAGGTAAGCTAAACGAAGAAAAACTCCTGTGCCTAACATTAACCTAAAGACACATTTTCACTAGACAGGGAAGAGCGGCAAAGCTGATGTTCAGTGAGGTACCCAGGGAGGGGGACATGGTGGAATGTCCTCCCGTCAGGTTTCCAAATTTAATTTTGACTGGATAAATCAAAAAAAATTTCGTAAAAAATTGAAAAAATTAAAATCTAGGATCGTGAAATGCATTTTAGGGTCTATTTTCTCAATATTTTCAAAAATTTTCACGGGGCTTCGCTCCCCATTAAGGAATAACAATGATGTCCCCCCGTCAGAAAATTCTGGGTACGCCCCTGCTGATGTTAAAGCTGATGTCGACTTTAGAAATGAAGATGCCTCTCAGCCGGCCGGTAAATGCAATGGTGCTACTCGCGTGCCTGAACGTTTAGCTTGCCATTTTCATAATAACAAAACCTGATATGAAGCAAAGTTAAATCCAAACGATTTATTTAATCAACTAATTTAAATTTCTATACAGTATATATAGTGAAATTGTGCAATCCTAACATGTACCTGTTTTGCGTTTACTATTATTTCCGTACTTGAATTTCTTCTGCTAGCTCTTACGCAATGTGTTGTTTTTGGCTATCCATTAGCTATGCGATTTCGGTTGACACTTTTTGTCAAATCTTTTGCCAAAACTTATTTATAGCTTAGTTTACAAAAAAATTCTGATGGATATTACAAAACAAATTAATCAAAAATTAATAAAATAAAAGTTTTTAATAATGTCTTTTTCTTTTGATTGTCGCCGATTATGTTCCAGTATTGGCCCACATTGAGAATTCGCTTTTTTATTTTTATAAGTGACTGGATATTATTTATTATTTAAAATTTCATTCTACAAAGTAGCCCTTCCCAAGGAAATTTATTTTTTGCATTACTAAGATCATTACTTAAGTAATACAATTTGTTCGAGTTGTTCTAATAATCTCTTAATGATCTTGGACATGACATTTTTTAGCTTTTTCTCCGTTTGCCCTGCCTATAGTACAATATAATACATAGATAAATATTTGCTTACTACAGAGAACAGAAAAATTGTAAGCGAAAAGCAAATATATGAATTATTTTTAATTGCTAATTTGAAATTTTCATTAACTAATGCACATCAATTTTCTGCAGAAATATAAAGATTGCAATGAGACGTGAAAATTAATGACGTGAAATATGTGTCAGCATATTAACCTGAAATAATCAAATTTGGTAATGGTTGTAAATCATAGACTCTCTAAGAGTTCGCTAATAAGAAAAAAGATATCACGTTCTCTTAAGCTGAAGACATTATATATATAGTGTATATATATATATATATATATATATATATATATATATACATTTCATTAAATCTAAATAAATAACTAAATTTGCATCATGTGTGTTTTTTTCTAAAAATATGGAAACAGGTGTTTTCCAGCATTGTAATAAACTTGCATAAACAAATATATAAACTTTAATTTTATTACAGACGATTATTAAATACTTTTCCATCAATGTTTTACATTGATTTTAAGGATTCCACATTTAATTCAATTTCCTTTTATCTAAAGATGTCATTTACATAGTCAAATTCAATTTGCTAATGATTGGTGGAAACATTTATTTTAAATTGCTTTTTGCAATATCTTTTTTTTCCACGATGTCTAAAGATACCAACTTTTATGGCGGGTTTTCAACGCTAATACCATACACTAATGCATGTTTTGGTCTTTTCGGAATCTTTAGCAATTTTTTTGGAATGTTCATTTTGGTCCATTCCAAGCTTCTTGCAATACCATTTGTTGCATACATTATTAACATATTAGTAGCAGAAATTGGGTCTGGAGCAAATGCAGCATTTTGTCAGATTTTAAGCTATACGGTACATCTCAACTATAGGTTTGTAAATTTCCAATGTCAGAATTAGAAAAAATTGAAAAAAATTCATATACAATTTCAAGGCAACCAAAAACTTTTTTAGTAAGCAAAATCCACAGAACATATGAAATTAGTCCAGGTTTCTGGATAATAATTACCTTGATTACTATCAGAAGCTATAATAAGAATCGCATTTGATTAACAAGACATTTATTTCTCAAATTCTTGAATAAGTTTTCAATAATAGATAACAGCACAGACTAGCACTCTTTAATCATTTGAAGGTTGTTAAATCCTATTTGGTTTCAAATTTTAGGGTTTGCCCATATACTTTGACTTTGCTAAGGTAATTTACATATATGTATATATATATATATATATATATATATATATAAACGCAGTAATAGTTTATTGCAGGTTTATACATATCTATATTTCCCCATTTTAAATCGCAAGTATATATTCCCAAATTTTTAACGTAAATATGTTCACATATATGCAAAGGTGTTTTCTTATGTGAAAATAGAAAATTTAAAAATGTGCATTTATTCGAATTGAGAGTAAGATCGTTATCAAAAGAACAACAAAGACATTAGCAGAATTATGAAACTCCCTATCATGTGCACGTACGAAACTTTGAGAAAGTGCCGCTATAGATGGGAAATCATTTATGAGTTTTAAATATAGCAAGATCCTATAAAAGTATAGCAACATTTAATAAACCCACTTCGTTAAAAAGGGAACTTGTGCTTTACTTTAAGTTGTACTAAATAAAATATGCTCTTAAAATCATTGAAATTGTCTGCAGATAGCTGATTGTTGTATTATTTTCAATTCAAGTCGCAATATGAGTTCTTAGAATTGGATCAATAGTGAAGCACTTTCACTGAGTAGGTCATCAACCAGGCCCGTGGCTTGCATTTGAAGTATAGGGGGGCTATGACCCCGCAAAGTTCAATAAATTAATCATAGTTTTACTCATATATATTAGGGTGTCCCAAAAAAACCCAACCTTCTCCGATTTTGCTATAACTTGGCACAAATTTGCATTTTGGTGAAAAAACATTTGTGCTGAAATATTTTTGAAATCCAATGTCGTTTGACGCCCTGGACTTGAGATTTAAGTTTTCGATATTGAGCTGTGGCTGAAAATAAGCTAAAAATCGCATATCTCAAAAACTACTTTATTTTCAGCCGCGGATCAATATCGAAAACTTAAACCTCAAGTCCAGGGCGTCAAGCGACATTGGATTTCAAAAATATTTCAGCACAAATGTTTTTTCACCAAAATGCAAATTTGTGCCAAGTTATAGCAAAATCGGAGAAGGTTGGGTTTTTTAGGACACCCTAATATATATATATATATATATTTCTACTAAAATATATTCACTCTAACTTAGTTACAAAATATTAGAATTAATACTATGGAGTTTTTTATCCAGGATGCCAATAGGAAGGGTGTCCAGTGGCCCAACAATGAGGGCCATGGCCCTCTGGCCCTCTTTTAGCCACGGCCCTGCCATCAACAAATGTGAACTATAAAATGAAATATCTATCTACTAATGGTGCAAAATAATGGAATTTGTCTATTGAAGTGTACATAGAGGATCACTTGTTTTTGGTGTAGTCTTGATATTGTGTAAAAGCAACTTTAAATATTATTCAGTTATCTCGAATTTGAGTTCATCAATAAACATTAACTGATTTCAACAGAAATGCAATTTAAATTATTTAAAATTGTAGTTTGTTATTAATAATAGTGGCATGAATTAGTAACTGTTTAGTATTTCACAATACTCTGCAATTATACACATTAGCTTAAACTTATTTGTTGGAACTTATAGCAATTGCTGTGGCCGGGAAACTGTAATGACCAGGCAATAACTTGAATGTTAAGCGCATTAAGAACTTGTCATTGATAAGCCTGAATGTACAGGAAAGTTGTCCGGCTGACAAATTTTTAAGCGTTTAATAACTGGAACTAGAATAAGACGTGACTTTAAACATCACAAGTTTAATTTGCAGTCGGTGCAGAACTCCGCCTAAACATTTACTCTAATACCAGTTGCTGACCACTAGAATGTGATAAATTTTGTCTTAAATATAGGAATTTTTAGCATAGGCGGCTCGTACCGTACGTGTAAGCAAGGCAAGCAGTGCTTGTCCAATAATTTCTTAATAAATGAATTTTATTCTAAATTTTATGAATTTATATCGCCATACATTGCGCAAATCGTAAATTGTTAGTTTGCGTTAAAACAACATTCAAGAATCAAGAAATATAATAGCACGAAGATTTAGCTAGCAAAGCAAGCATTCCGTTTATTGCTTGGCATTAAAACACGTTTGTTGTAAAAGAATCATGCGAAAAATTTTCATTCAATACAATAACCCAAAAGTAAAATGATATTTATTATTTAAATATCAACCAGAAATATTTCTCTATTCAACCAGTGCTAGAAACAGAAAATATTTGAGCGAGGCTCCTATTTGGGATAATGGTTTTTTTCGCATTTTTTATCTCATGGATGTCTTTTAAAATTCTTATATAAAAATACGATAGCCATTTGTATTTTTTTGTTAAATATCAGAAAATTTATAAGAATTGTTAATGAAAGACAATTCTGCTAATGTAGTGCATCCACTTCAATTAAAAATCAAATGTAACTTAGAGTGATACATTTTGAAATCAATTGGGGTCATATGCACTCAAATTGAGGCCAGTTTCACATCCCTATATAAATGCCGTTTTATAGAATTATTAAATTTTAAAAACGTTGAGCAACTTAAGTGTCTGTTCTAAGTTTCTACTCTGATTTTCTCAATCTTGAAAAGCGTTATAAATTTTCTCAAGTTTGCTATCATTGTTATGCCTTCAATTGTAAATCTTCAAAATTCGTATTCAATCTTTTGAAATGCATGATTTGTCGATTGCCTTATCTGAAATTTGTAAATATTTGATGAAATAGAAATCATTTGATTTTGAGCACCATCTGCAGAAAGATTATTTTCTGTTTAAAGAAAATTTAAGCAAATTCAAGAACAACCGATTAGAGGAGAGAAAACCACAAAAATTATTTGCAATTTTTCTTGTAAATGTTTTATTAAATGTACTGAAGGACTAATCTTATTTTTATAATAATAATAATATAAAGAAAAATATCTTTCAGAAAGAAATCGCCTCAGGGTTTTCACATATAAATATATTTTTCATGGGTTATTATTTATACTATTTTGGTTAACTAAAAACATTTGCTTGCCTAGCTTTTACACAAGCCGCCAATGTTTTATTGTATTTTGAAACTTTGGTGCCCATCTAATTTCCATGCTTTTTCATTTGAGATCTAAACATCTATTAAGCGCTGACATATTTTTCTTACAAAATGCCACTCGTCTTGCTTTTTCTAGAGGTTGATTTTTTGCATTTTTCCATGTTATGAAGACATGCCGTGCAAAATGTATATCTAACAAATGGTTATTTATAAAATATACTTAATGCACTAAGGTATTTATGTACAAATTCATTTCCACAATTACAGAGAGAGAGAAAAAGAGAATTGTTAAATTAGGAAATCAACTTACAAAAAATCATAACTCATAACGGAAAATGATTAGGAATTAAATTTGTGCAGCATTAAAGAAAAGAATTGACAGTGAAGGCGGGAGGTTCTCATTCGGCTAAATTGACGTCGTCTTTATGGGATTATTTCCGATGGGGTAGGCATTAGGGAATTAAGAGGATGATCTTGAACAAATGCTGATCAAAATAGTTTAAGTGATAGATGTAGGCGTTTAAATTTGATTTGGATTACATTTTTACTAGAATCTTAAATAATGCTTCCCTCTATTATATATCTTTTGAAAATTAATTTAGTTTATCTAACAGAAATAAAATAGTCGCATCAAATACCGTTGTTATAATCTCTGTTATTTTTCAATATTTCTTAATAAATGAAGTATAAAAAATCATTGTGAAGCCTTTCTTATCCTTTGACTAAAGAGATTATCCCAACTCATATGACTGCTGATAGTAAGCCTTAGTACATTTATATAAGAAATCTCATCCATTTTATTAGGCAATTTGTCTTCAGACCCCCACACATCATTTGAAACAATTTTCACATTTCCATTGTATTATATAATTTAATTCCATGATGATTTTCACTGGGTCACTAATCCATCCAAATTACCTAAATGATATGCCTTGCAAAGTTGGAATATTTTGGTTCATAGTATTTAATGTTTTCGTCATATAGTTTGAAAACTAGAGTCAAGTATTTCAGATTAGCTAAAAAATGTGTAGCTATTAAAGTTATTAGAGAAGATTGCAGTTGTTCTTGTCTCCCAAGTTGATAATAATAAACGTGATATTGTTTATAAATTCTCAATATCACAGGGAGATGTTTTCAGAAGGGGAAAAAGGCGTATTCATGGTTCTTAAAATGTCATGTTCATTACATTATGGCGCATTTTTATACTTTAAAGTTCTGGCCATTTCTTGCAAAAGCAGTTAATATTTGAATTATTAATAAGATTCCTTAGGGATTAATAGGGACTTTAAAGTTTTAGCTGCATTAGTTTCCATGTGTATATATCTAAGTATAGTATATGTATTTTGTATAAGACTAAGCTGTATGTATGTTTATTTATAGCTGAAATTACAGTATAACACAAAGCATTCCAGGAATTAACTTAAAATTCATTGCCTTCATCCATTATAATGATCTCCATTTTATTGTTTTCTTCTGTCATAGCAGAGTTATAATTGGGTTGGGCCGCGCTGGGCTTGGGCCTTATGTTTTAATTGGTATTTGAAATACAAGAAAAATTCATTTGAAAACTTAAACTATGCAAATGCCAAAAACATTCTTTTGAAATTTAATCAGCTCTGCATTGTTGGCTGGTGCAATACTTCTAACAGCTAAATTTAGTCGGCTACAAGCAAAGAGCGTTTTTGAAAACTCCCACTTAATTGTGCTGATGTAAGTTGCCAGAGAATTTTAGTAATTGAATATAGAAGAAATGATATGTTCTCTAAATGATTAAAAAGAATATTTCAATCTTGTTAATAAATAGTTGTGGCAACGCATACATTACAAAATTAGTTTGACGGTAGGAAGAACTGATGAAACGTGACATATATGATCTAACAGCTAAATTTAGTCGGCTACAAGCAAAGAGCGTTTTTGAAAACTCCCACTTAATTGTGCTGATGTAAGTTGCCAGAGAATTTTAGTAATTGAATATAGAAGAAATGATATGTTCTCTAAATGATTAAAAAGAATATTTCAATCTTGTTAATAAATAGTTGTGGCAACGCATACATTACAAAATTAGTTTGACGGTAGGAAGAACTGATGAAACGTGACATATATGATCTAACAGCTAAATTTAGTTGGCTACAAGCAAATAGCGTTTTTGAAAACTCCCACTTAATTGTGCTGATGTAAGTTGCCAGAGAATTTTAGTAATTGAATATAGAAGAAATGATATGTTCTCTAAATGATTAAAAAGAATATTTCAATCTTGTTAATAAATAGTTGTGGCAACGCATACATTACAAAATTAGTTTGACGGTAGGAAGAACTGATGAAACGTGACATATATGATCTAACAGCTAAATTTAGTCGGCTACAAGCAAAGAGCGTTTTTGAAAACTCCCACTTAATTGTGCTGATGTAAGTTGCCAGAGAATTTTAGTAATTGAATATAGAAGAAATGATATGTTCTCTAAATGATTAAAAAGAATATTTCAATCTTGTTAATAAATAGTTGTGGCAACGCATACATTACAAAATTAGTTTGACGGTAGGAAGAACTGATGAAACGTGACATATATGATCTAACAGCTAAATTTAGTCGGCTACAAGCAAAGAGCGTTTTTGAAAACTCCCACTTAATTGTGCTGATGTAAGTTGCCAGAGAATTTTAGTAATTGAATATAGAAGAAATGATATGTTCTCTAAATGATTAAAAAGAATATTTCAATCTTGTTAATAAATAGTTGTGGCAACGCATACATTACAAAATTAGTTTGACGGTAGGAAGAACTGATGAAACGTGACATATATGATCTAACAGCTAAATTTAGTCGGCTACAAGCAAAGAGCGTTTTTGAAAACTCCCACCTAATTGTGCTGATGTAAGTTGCCAGAGAATTTTAGTAATTGAATATAGAAGAAATTATATGTTCTCTAAATGCTTAAAAAGAATATTTCAATCTTGTTAATAAATAGTTGTGGCAACGCATACATTACAAAATTAGTTTGACGGTAGGAAGAACTGATGAAACGTGACATATATGATCTAACAGCTAAATTTAGTCGGCTACAAGCAAATAGCGTTTTTGAAAACTCCCACTTAATTGTGCTGATGTAAGCTGATGTAAGTTGCCAGAGAATTTTAGTAATTGAATATAGAAGAAATGATATGTTCTCTAAATGATTAAAAAGAATATTTCAATCTTGTTAATAAATAGTTGTGGCAACGCATACATTACAAAATTAGTTTGACGGTAGGAAGAACTGATGAAACGTGACATATATGATCTAACAGCTAAATTTAGTCGGCTACAAGCAAAGAGCGTTTTTGAAAACTCCCACTTAATTGTGCTGATGTAAGTTGCCAGAGAATTTTAGTAATTGAATATAGAAGAAATGATATGTTCTCTAAATGATTAAAAAGAATATTTCAATCTTGTTAATAAATAGTTGTGGCAACGCATACATTACAAAATTAGTTTGACGGTAGGAAGAACTGATGAAACGTGACATATATGATACCTTGGCCTTAGAGCATAGTACACATCAGGGAGTTGCAATAAGGGTGGTTATATATAGTAATTTATTATAGTAACTCTAAATACCTTTTATTTTTTCACTTTCTGTTATTCAAGCTACCTGAGCATGCTTAGGGTCTTGTTGCAAGCATACATGTTAAAAAAATTATAAACAAAAATACAAACATATTATCTATGTTTACTGCGTCATATTTTAAGGGATATTTTCCTTGGTTATGCAGGAAAGTAATTTTTTCCTTAAAACCTTGTTGTAGTAAAAGAAATTGACAACGTTATAAATGAAATTCGTGTAAGAACTCGCCAAAATTTTTTTGTGAAACTCCAGTAGTTTTGTAGAACGCGTCCAAATACATATACAAATTAAAATAAACAAAAATTTCATTTTCATATAGAATTAATTTTTATAAAATGGTTGAATAAAAGTGAAGTAGAATATAAATGCTCATCTTGTGGTTCCCATTCTTAAGTTTTTTTTTATATGCAAACGGCTAATTGCAATAATAGTTCTCAATGCAACATTGGCAGTTAAGTTTTCCCATGTCCAGTTAATAATATAATATCTGGAGATTAAACATATTGATAAATCTCACTTAACGCTACATACTATCAATGGTAACAGTTTTATGCGTTTTCCAAATTCTAAGCAAAAAATTCAAATATAAACAATTTCATTTATAAAAAGAGGCGACACACCTCATTTACATTGTGTAATCTGATTTTTGAAATTATTTTGTTAATTTGTGAGATGAAAGCGTTTTACAATTTTAAGAAGAAACCAACAAGAATTTTAAGAAATCATACATTTTTTTTACCGTCTATGAGCTTGATAAAAAATTGATGAGACTTTCATATTCCACAAAATTGTTCAAACATTGCATCTCATCTCAAGAAGTGTGAAAATTGGAATTGAAATAACAACGCAAGTCGCATCGAATCCGCATACAAAACTTGAATTTTAAAGTTTGGAAATTGTAAATCAATAATTATATGGTAATAAAAACCATTTCGAAAAAAAAATTTTCAGTATTTTGGAAAACATAAAGTTTTTGGAATACACATGAATTTGAAAGGCGTGTTAAATCAAACAAGGTATTTACGTTTTAGGTTTTTGAAAAACATAATTGCAGAAAATATAAGTCGAAGTATGATAGAATTATTGTTGAAATATACGCATGCTATATATAATTTTTCTAATATTGACTACGCTATTCTGTGAAATTTTACCGTAATAAATTACCTTTTAAAAACTTTTGCCAAAGTAAGAAAATATTCCCTTACTTAAATTATGAATTCAAAGAATTTCTTTGAATATGCAGCCTTGTGCATAATAGATCAGACTAATTAAATAATTCGAATTTTAAGCGACTATATAGCCCATATTTGTTTAAAATTCGGTGAATTGTGGATACATGCACACAATATCCATCTATCTAATCTACTTTCAACTACTTTGACGTCAAACGATGGCAAACTTTGAAAGTACGGTCTAAATTTGCTTGAGAGCTGCTTGTTGGTTTAGAAGAGTTCCTTGGTTATGCCAATGGCCCAATTTGACCGGTTCTTTTGTAATATAATTGAAAATACTGCTTGCTTTGATAATTGAAGAAATTCGCAAAATTTTTTCTGTATAATTTTTTCAAGTAATCTTAAAACTATCATTTTTGGTATTTCGAAGGAAATAGTTTTACCACGCATTTTGCGGTGAATAATGATACAGTGCCCAGCAATTGTCGGGAATGTTAAGCTTAGACCTAAATACTAAAAGGTAAATTCTGAAATTAAGTATCCACTCTTTGAAAATGCCAGTAACAACGAAAAGAACAAAGTTAATTCGAAAAGCATTAGTCCGAACTATTATGCACAAGGATGTACCATAAAGCTATAGAAAGCAAAGCCTCCTTTTTTGATGCTATTAATTTTAAATAGTTATTTAACACATCGCAGAATCCTACTATTGTGTTGAAGAAATTTCATTTCTCAAAGATTTGATGGCATGAAAAATTTGTCAAACGAAAAATGATACTCTATAAGCATTTGTGCTCAATAAAAATTTTCTCTCCAAATCTTTCAAATACCGAAAACAACAAAAAATATTAATTTAGTTTACAGACTCTATTAGAGTTTTCTTAATAATAGTATTTTGTCGATTTTGATAGTTTTCTTGTTTAATTTTGTTATCCAAGCAAACCCACTATCCAACATATTTTGAAGAAAGTCATCGCAGTGCTTGGATAACAGAAAATAGCCTTTTTTATAACTTATATTGAATATTGGCAAAATATATGCTTAGTCTAAAAAACAGATTGCAATGCTCTGTAGTGCGGACAGGTGTAAGCCCATTTCCTTGGGACATGCCGCTATGTATTTCCTATTTAATAGAAATTTGCTCTAGAAACTTGTCGTTAAATTTTAATCAGGCATAGATAGCCCTAGTAAAGAACTTTTCTTAAACTGAACTAACAAGATTCTTCAAATTATTAGACCAACTTCCACAATTTTATATTTGATAAAATGTTGTAAGCAATTTCATTTTGTAAAAAGTTCAAAAACTGAGCAGAAATTTATTTACGCTTCGAATTTTGTTGGCATAAAGCTAAGGGAAATCTCTTTTAGCAGTATTAAAACCTTTTAAGTGCATTGAAGAATTTCAACATTTGTTTTAATTGCTACTTTAGAAGCTTACAGAAAATGTTAATAGAGTTCTACATTCAAAGGTTCCCATAGAGATTGCTTGAAGCTGACTTTTTGATGCTTATTTATGACTAATTCTTGAAAATCTTTGTAAGGTGTAGACAGCCTTCATAACGTTCCTAATAAAGATATTTCGAAAATTCATAATTTTTCATTAACATCCTGAGCGTAATCAAAAGCAGCCAAAGCTTGTACTTACAATATAGTTGGGTCATCTCAAACACGAGATCTAAATATTTACAGTCATTTAGAGATGTTTGTAAACGCTATACAATGTTTTGGTGATGATACAAGAATTCTGATTTTTTCTACAAATGATAAATCTTTCATCCTGAATTCAATTTTTAATGAATTTGCTTTTTAGGGATTAATTTTCCTCACGCATCAGTATTCAGGAGCAACCTTAAAATCTACATGAACTAGTCTTCATTGTATTCAAAATCTAACAAAATAATTGTACTTAGAATGCAAAATTTGCTATTTGCACACATTTTCAAAATACGCAATAGTTTAAGAAATATTGATGAGCACATTGCATTACTGATTTTCATATAGGTTTTGACGCAATATATTGTGTTCATACCAATATGATCAATTGATGTCAATTGAAAAATCAACATTTTTTATTATTGTAACAAATTTTATAAAGAAGATTTTCCTAACCTTAAAAGTAAAGCCAACATAAACTCTAAATTTCTTGCAAGTTCTCGGATATTCAATGCCAATGCTTGAAAGCAAATTTTAAATTCGTTAAGAATCAGGAAAAACTTTAGATTGCACATTAAAGTGTATCAGGGGAACAAACACATTGGTGCATTTTACTTTCAACAAAAAAAGTGATTTTCACTGCAATTAACACTTTGCATAGTAGACAGAAAACTGAAAAAATCCTTTCTCAGAATGTCAAAAAATTTCATTTGTAATACAGATTTCTAGCAAAATTATGTAAATTAGCATGAAACTGTTCTAAATTTAATCATTGAAGAACCAACCGAAATGGTTTTGAATTTTTATCAGCATTTAAAATATTCTTACAATCATTACTACGGAATTTTCAAGAACTTGCAAGAACTTTAAATTTAAGTTGGTGTTCTTCCATGGCTAAAAGCTTTTAGAAACGCGATACTTCAAGTCCAAAAATACTGCATCAAATTTGTAGCAGCTCTATGAATTAGAATTCATGTTTGTAAAGAATTAAAAATACATTTCAAAATCATGCTATTTCAGCAACAAATTTTGCATAGGTTATTTTTCAACGTCTGAAACGCAATTTGCTAGAGGATGGAGAGAATTGGATTGGATAGATTCGAATTGTCACCATATACAAAAATATATATTAATCCTATTTGCGAAAGGAGATTAATTTCGCCTCCATCTGCAAACTTTTTTTGAATATCTCGATATGTTCTATTTTTCTAACTTTTACTTTTTTACATTGCAAAATATTTTTTAAAACTTGAAGTAATTTTATACTCATCCGTTCTTTCCCTAAAAGAATGTTGTCAGCAATATTTTAGGTTTTTCAATATGCCACGTTGCTTTGCTAGGTGAAACTAATGCTTTAATTTCCCATTTTGACATTTTATTTCTGTTTTAACGTAATAAAAGATTTTGTCAACTCAGAAAGCATCATAATAAGTAGCCTATTTGTAAATTTGAATATGGCAGGTCTTTTAGGGAACATGTCTAAATTCAATGTTGAAAATTTCTATTAGGGCATATTACTGTGGCTGAATTATTGCAGAAGATTAACAAATTTTCTTTAAAAAATTCTCTGCATGCCTAATTATCATGTATTTAAAAGGTTTCTGAGTGCAAGGAAGTACTAAAGAACTTTACTATTTTTTGTTATGTGATACCCCAGTAAACAATTTATGTGGGCAAATGGTGGGGCCCACATGGGCCCAACGTAGGGCCCGCCATTTGCCAACGTAAATTGTTTACTGGGACATTATCCCAAACACAATAATCTGTGCAATGTAAAAAATCAGAAGTCGAAAAACCTCGCAAGGACAAATGCGGGTCTCGGAATCTCTGCAAAAAAAAGAGGAGACCCAGGGTTGCATATGGAAATGGACATTTGCAATCCTTCCACTTCCAGACTATGGAAATATAAATGGAATGGAAAATTGAAATAATTTCTTGGAACGGAAATTTAGTGAAAATGTTGAAACCAACCTAAATAGATTTAAATAAAAATCGATTTCTTAAAAGCAGTCACAAACGGCATCAAAATATAACTAAAATTTTTCTAAATCATACAAATCAGAGCAAATACAACGAAAAAATTGGATTAATCTTTTGACATTGGTTAAGTAATTCACTGGTACAGCGACATGCATTCTAACTTCCATGCCTAAGTATGGGAATTGGCGTCCACAATTTCAGATAGAACCCCTTTGTGACGTCTAGAGTTAGTTACTCCCCAAATAAAAAATTTAAGCAATATCATTGCGATGCTTCAAACACATAATATGTTTTTTGCTTGAGAATTACATATTACAAAACAAACAAGCATTTCGGTATCACACTACATTTGCATTACAGTGTAACATATTTCAGTCACGAACAATATTCCAACAGCACGCAAATTTAACTGAAATAAACAAAGTAGTTGGAGTTTATAGCATTAAATAATAATTATGTATGCGAAATTCATAACAATTAATTAAACTACGGCCAATTTGAATAAATCATCCTGGCCATAAGGCAAACTGCGGTTTGAATTTCAACCTCAGCATATGGTGCAACTGCTCAAAGTCTTTAGCCATCGTATTCCTAACAGTGGCTCGTGGTTGAATGCAGTAGGACGGCATGCCCCTATTTTTTTTTAAAAAAATTGAGAGTTGCATAACACCAATAGCAAATAATTGAAGTCTTATATTTTTTTCAACGTCGCGATAGCATTCCGTTGTTTACCTATGTATTCGCGCATCAAACGGGTTTTAAATTCAGCGTCAACTGGAGCATTCGCGCAATCAACCACTTTGCAAAATCAGTGCGTGCATGAAATGCAATTATAATTGGGTTTAGATGAAATCAATTAATTTCTATAACAAGCGACAAATTGAAAAGTTATTCAATATATGTAAATTTGTAACGCCCCACATATTTGCAAAAGGCTTAAATAATTTTCAAATGAAAAAAATTTCAATTAGAACGAGGCATTGTTAATACTACATTTCTAGAAACATCAAATCATTCTGATATTTATTAAATAGAATTTATTTCGATATAATATAAATGTTCGTATTTCACCAATTATGACCGAATGATCTTGAAATTGGATTTAAGGTAATCCACTCATCAGACACATTATTTTACCGAAAGAGCTAATTTTGTGTGAAGCAGATTTGCGCCGGGTTTCCGGTTCAAGGATTATTTTTTCGCAAAGCTTCCAGGTCAGGTGGATTACCTGTTAACATTTATTTTATAATTGCAAAAATTGAATTTACATAAAAGGGCTTATCCTAATAATATCAGTTCCATTATTTTGTATGCTCATTGAATTATGCAAATTCCACATGTGCCTTAGACTAAACATGCACATTAGAGAAAAGCCGCTCAACAAATAAATTGATTTTCCCTCATCATTCCGCGCAAGATCTAAATATATTCGAAAACGACAATGTTTTATCATTGTTCTCAATATTGCAAAAAATGATAAACGCAAGCAGTGATACGCAATGGTTATGAGAAATATATCATTATGAATGTTTTTTTTCGTTTTATTAATTTCATAATGCAAATTTAATAGTTATAAGTGGCCAGAAAACATTCAATTTCTATCGTTGTATATTGCTTTTTTAATCGCAAAATTCACAATATTTCAAAAATGAATTGAATCTAGTATATTGGAGCTAAGATAAATGAGTGGAAATTCTTGTATGATAAAGTTTGCTAACGACGCATCATTTCGTGGAGATAACCTGCCCATGAATGCATACAGTAAATCCTGTATAACCAAAAGCTTTGTGATAAATTCAGTGCAAATGACATTATTTTTTATTGTACGTCAGTATTTCTATTGAATTTTTTCGCAATGCAGGCCTAGATAGGCATTCTTCTGTTCGATTGTAACTGAAAATGAAAGTGAAGATAATAAACAAAAATTTCATAAGCGCTAACAAAACGCAGATAAGCGCAAGCAGTAATAAGTGAAACTTATAAAAGCGAAAGCGACAATAAGCAAAAACTAAGATATCAATTCACTGGTAGAAATAGTTTCAATATTTAATATATTTATGTTATTCATTGCACTCTGTTAACACATTAATATTCAATGTTAGATGTATGTATATGAGGGGTAGCCAGTCCAAGGAATATCGGGAGGGGATGGGGTACAAAGAAAAATATATAAAATCTTCATTGCAATTTTTTTCTATTCTCTCTGAGGTGAAGGCAGTCTGGTGTAGAGAATGGCCCTCAGGGAAGGGCGCACCCAGCTTTTTTTCTGAGGAGGGGAACTACTCTTTAGATTATATATATATATATATATTGTCATATTTTCATAGATATTCTTACATGCAAAGTAGTTTATAAATTCATTATTCTGAAGATTTTCACTACAACAATGGAAAAAGCATTGTCAGGGAAATTAAATAGGATACACTTTTTGACATGCTACCCAAAACAAAGGTTGATATTAACGAAATTCAACTATTCAATTTGAGGCTTAGTATTTCATATATCTACTCTTTTATGTGATATTTTTAAATTAAATTTCAACGTAGCAAACGTAACCAGTATATTATGAATGTTTGTTAAAAATTGCTAAAACTGAATTATTTTTCCCTACCCCTATTCAACCATTACTAAGATTGGCTAACACATATATCTGCTCCGTGGAGCAGTAGGTGAAAATGATTTCGAACACAGAGTGTTGTCTTGTTAACTGATCCTAATCTCAATAGGAAAAATTTCCATTTTGTATGGTAGGATGATCTTTAAAAAATTCGTACTTTCTTATTTCTTAGTTATTCCAACCAAAAATTTAGGACTGAATCTTGCAGGCTTGAATCATGCCCAACTCAGCTTTTAAGAAAATGTGCTCACTGAAGTTGAAAATTCTAGATTGAATTTTTCAAGAATAGATAATACTGATGTACAATTTCAAAACTTTATTTAAGAAATTGTATAATATTCACTACAACTGTTGTGCAATAGTTTATTTTTTTAAATTTCAGCCCCTTTTTTCCAATAGCTCAGTCGAGCCTCAACCCACCGCGGGTCCGACTTCAACATTTTGCAAAATATAATTTGAAAGAAAATTTCATTCAAAATTGCTATATTTCTCATTGCTAGTTTCGCTTTTAGCAATAATTGGAATGAAAATAATAGATAAGAAATCATAGCATAAAAACCAAGCATAACACATAAAAACTTTTTTTAAAAGAAAAAACATCGTTGTGAGATTGCCAACAAAAATATGAGGTGTGTTACAGAAAGATAGCAATGGTGCGGAAACAGGTTAATGTTATGCCTTCAATATATAAAAAAGTGAATTTGGTAGTGGAAGCATAATGTAGTATATTTTGGTCATCAAACTGTGCTGTACACATGCAATAGCCAATACGAATTGGGAATTTATTATGTTTCACCAAGATTT
>CABFPE010000084.1:1329462-1341867 GCA_900660155.1 Hofstenia miamia
ATATAGAAATGATTGGCTTCCATCCTTAATATGTTTCTGAAAAAAAGCATATACAAATATAAGTCATTGAACTCTCACACTTAGAGTGTTTTCGTAATGAGTCATGGTAGCTTTGATTTCAAACAGAAATGGAGGTAAAATGAAGTCAATTTAATTTCAAAATAATTTTTCATCTACACTACTAAATTCATCCACTAGAGGGCTAATAAATCTTAAATTAAATTTCGTCTAATGTGATGTGCCTCTGGATTAAATACACAATATATGTCTTGGCGTTGTCAGAAATATATTAATTTCTTTAGAAAAGCGATTTTTAAAATGTTAAAGAATTGCAATTGCTTAATTCTATAATTATGAACATCAATGACCTGATTCAATAACAAGAGTACCCAGAATTATTCATTACAAACAGTGTGGAACTGTTGTTTAATAGTCTTAATAAATACATATTTTTATGGTATTTGTTACCCTCCGCCCTTTGACAGGGAATTTCCCAATTTTAGAACAAACACTGGTGCATGGCTACTAATTTTGACTGATATATTTTACTTTTAGTTGCATGTTTAGCTTTAGCAATACCGATGGTTCATGAGATCACCAATTATTCAATGCCAGCAATGATCGATAAATTAGTTAAGGTCATTGAAACACTAGATAGTACGCCAGAACTGCAACCGTGCCTGGTTTTTGGAAGCACGGCCAGGCACGGCACGATGGATTTGAGGCACGGCCCGGCACGGCACGGTTTTTCACAAATATTATTAGTTACGGCACGGTTTTTCAAAAATATCTAATTCTAGTACAAATCACACGAATACAAGTGTAATTGTTGTATTTTTGTTTGAAAATTTTACTGTAAATGTTGGAAAAAAACACATTTGTTGAAAAAACATCTTTTACGCCAGATTCCTACAACACAAGTATGCATTCCGATTTTAAATAAACACATTAATGTAATTTGTTTCACAAATAAACACCAAAATATTCATATTTACTAGAATTAAACCGGTGAAAAACTAAAAACTTTATTTTTGAAGAAATTTTTGATATAAGGTTTACTTATTCTAATTGAATGTAACCATGTTAACTAGTGCGTGAATCACTTGAAACGTCAAATTCACACGAACTTTGTAAGAACTATACGCAATGTTTAGCAAAGCAATTTTTGTAGCATCGCAAAATGGAAACGAATTTGAACTTTATCATTACTATAATGTTTAAAATTTAATAGTTACATAGCATTTAAATATCATGTTATCTAATAAGTTGCTCAATAGAAAATCTTAATTTTATATCTTAAAACATTGCGTTATTATCTTAGAACGCACGTCTGTAAAGCAAAATTAAAGAAATTAAGGGCTTGCAAAGACTTTAGATGCGTTTTAATGTGTAATGTACTTTTAAAGTAACTAACGTACTGGTTTACATGGCATGCTATTCTAACAGAATGGACATATAAATAAAAGGAACTAATATATTAGAAAACGCTTACTGCATGNTTCCCAATTTTAGAACAAACACTGGTGCATGGCTACTAATTTTGACTGATATATTTTACTTTTAGTTGCATGTTTAGCTTTAGCAATACCGATGGTTCATGAGATCACCAACTATTCAATGCCAGCAATGATCGATAAATTAGTTAAGGTCATTGAAACACTAGATAGTGCGCCAGAGCTGCAACCGTGACTGATTTTTGGAAGCACGGCCCGGCACGGCACGGTGGATTTGAGGCACGGCCCGGCAAAGCAAGGTTTTTCACAAATATTATTAGTTACGGCACGGTTTTTCAAAAATATCTAATTCTAGTACAAATCACACGAATACAAGTGTAATTGTTGTATTTTTGTTTGAAAATTTTACTGTAAATGTTGGAAAAAAACACATTTGTTGAAAAAACATCTTTTACGCCAGATTCCTACAACACAAGTATGCATTCCGATTTTTAATAAACACATTAATGTAATGTTTTTCACAAATAAACATCAAAATATTCATATTTACTAGAATTAAACCGGTGAAAAACTAAAAACTTTATTTTTGAAGAAACTTTTGATATAAGGTTTACTTATTCTAATTGAATGTACCCATGTTAACTAGTGCGTGAATAACCTGAAACGTCAAATTCACACGAACTTTGTAAGAACTATACGCAATGTTTAGCAAAGCAATTTTTTGAAACATCGCAACATGGAAACGAATTTGAACTTTATTATTATTATAATGTTTAAAATTTAATAGTAACATAGTATTTAAATAATAGAACAATAAAATTTTAAAAATAATATCATGTTATCTAATAAGTTGCTCAATAGAAAATCGTAGTTTTATATCTTAAAACATTGCGTTATTATCTTAGAACGCACGTCTGTAAAGCAAAATTAAAAAAATTAAGGGCTTGCAAGACTTTAGATGGGTTTTAATGTGTAATGTACTTTTAAAGTAACTAACATACTGGTTTACATGGCATGCTACTCTAACAAAATGGACACATAAATAAAAGGAACTAATATATTAGAAAACGCTTACTGCATGCAAAATTAATGTATGAATTAGAACATATATACTATAAAGTTAGAAGCATTAAATTACGTGTATTAAATAATTCGTTTTGTACTAAATATGCCACACGACAGTTTGACAAAAATCGCAAAACGTAATATCTAATACATCTCTAAGCCATGATTTAAAATTCTGCAAAAAATCAAGTAGGAATAATGTGGCATAACGAAAATACAAATATTTTTGTTGTATTCTAAAAATTCTCGCAAAGTAATTTCTATGCAAGTCTATTTATAAGAATCATTTGTATTATTAAACATGAACTAGAATGTAATATATTATAAACAGAAAATTTAAAAAAAATAATTGTGACTTTCAGACGCATATTACATATATAGGTCACGGCACGGCTAAGTAACGCAAAATGTAAAGCACGGCACGGCACGAGACGGACGAAAGCAAGGAACGGTTGCAGCTCTGTACTACGCTAATTGAACTTAAAAGGGAATTGCGGAAATCACGCATGACAAGGATTACTTCAGTGTCAGACAATGTAAATTTTCTAAATATTTTATTTGCTTATCAGCAGTATATATTTTGTACATAATTGGTATTTTTATTTTAAAAATTTTAGATTTGGTCTTTTCATTTTCGAGTACTTTCAGAAGACAGATCGACAGATTTATTAGTAATTTGTATGTACCGTTTTTCTTGTTTTAAAAACACTTATATGGTTTATGCTTATAAAAATATTTTAGTGGTTTTTCGTAAGATAGAAAACATGTTTCTCAAACATTTTCTGCTGCCCCATGAATAATAATTAGCTTTCAAGTCGATAAATATGTACATCAACGTTTTTTGAAAAACTTCATAAATCATTGCAGATGTCATTAGATTTGGACAACTTAATACAATAATTAATCATTTTTAATAATTTTAGGAAAAATAATTTGAGCAGCCCCCACCCCGTTTGAAATTTTTTGGGATAGTACCTGAATTTTTATTATTTCTAATTCTGACTATTTAGAATAATAGACCAGAATCACAATGCTCGGCGATGATTTAATGAGTTGCACAGGAAAACGACCATTGTATTCTGTATTCAGAAGCAGAATTAACAGCAAAGATTCTGTCTCCCAGAAAGAAGACGTGTAGTAAGGCTCACAGAGTTTTAATCGTAAAGGAATTCTTAAAAGTATAATATTTTTACATTTAATTGCAAATGCTTTGCCTTGATGTTTTTGTATTTTAATTATTTCAAAGATTACTCAAATGGCATGTACATAATAATTCATTAATTGCAATATTTCAATGATTGTCTTCCAAAATATAAATTAATTCCCCTTGAAAGTATAATTCAAAATTTTATAAATAAAAGTGGCTTATATGTGAAATTTGTCCAATTGCCCCATTAGACATTGTATAAAATTTCTTCGATTTCAGGAGTATTTATCTAGTGTAAAATTTGTATCCTTAGGATTGCTAGGGACTTTACTTGTATAAATCGGAGTTACGACTGCGTATTTTAGAGATTGAGGGAAATATAATTACCTAGTGAATACATGAATTAAGCATATAAGTTAAATGTGTAATTGTATGTGTACGTTCCAATTTAAGTATGAGGTTTGGTGTACTACTAGGTTTCTTGGATTTGAAATCGTTTATATGTTTAATGTTATACAGGATTTCACTCTACTGAGAAGTTGAAATGGAATGAAACTTCAATTGTTTCAATCTCATCATAGCATTCTACAACAACAACTAATACTACTGCTATTACTAATCTTACTACTACTACTTCTACAACTACTACTAAATATCCGATATATTATAATCCGTATGCAAGCGATTCCGCAAGAATTAATTGGCATGGGAGCAGGCGCAGCTCACCATCACAAAAGAAGTTCTGGTAAAATATTTTTTAAGTGTAATATTTTTACTCTTTTTAAAAATCGAGAAACTTCGCAACAATAAAACAATGAAGCCCAACTTTAAGACATTAGTTTTTTCTTTTTTAAACATAGTTTCAATAATTTTGAATGAATTGTATTCCTTAGTGCAAAATTATATAGTGCAGTATAGAAATTCTTTATACAAGTTACCTGCCTAATAAACAAAATTAAGTTAGAGTGAATAATGTTGGATTAGTGTCAAAATATAAGAAATTTGGGGAAATATCATTCTAATTAAATCTCTTTGAAATTTTAAGCCGATTGAATGCATATATATATATATTTTTTTTTTTGCAAAATTGGAAATTTGAAGATAGACTTTGAGACGCCTTTCAGTTTTAAGTAAATATATTAAGACCAGCAAGCATCATATCAATAGAAGACAAGGCTCAAGACCAACCAAGCTCCCTAAAACTTGAGTTCGGATTATCACACCCGGCAACAATCTGGCTCATGTAAGGAATTTTTAGTGGAACCATGCCAAAGAATTTTTTTGGTTTGAGTTATCAATGTTCCGTATTTTCAAAATTAATAATGAATTGCAAACATATTTTCAATCTTAGAAGACAAAAAAACTTAACACATAGTATATAATTCTATAGTATTCACTGTATTTGAATTGATTTGCGTGCACTGTTTCATAAGTCATCTAGGTCTTCTTACAGTTCAAAACATTTTTCCTTACATTTTTGCATATCCGGACAAGCTCATGTCCATCTCTGATAAATACATAATAATGATAAAGACTTAAAGTTCATTTGCACTATTTAACTAAACTTTTCAAATATTTTTTAAGTATTAGCAAAGTTTCATCAGATATTTGTGAGAAATTTAGAATTTAGTACATAAAAGTTCTGATAAGATACTTAGGAAACCTTGCAAGCCTGAAAATTTAAGTTGACAGGACCAAGATCAATCGGACATTTTTACAGATATATGAGCGTTTTATATTTAACATTATGTACTTCTTGACGGTTTTGTTTTTGGTACAAGTGTGTTACATTTTAAAAAAATCGTTTCAATGAGATTGTGGAGTGTCCTGTAATATAGATATCTTTTGACTTGATACAGGTCAAATATAAATTTGCTTAAAATTGTAATATTAGTTAAAAATATTATTTCGGTTTATGCCAAAACTATTGTCCACGTGATTTATTTTGTGATCAATTAAAACCATTTATTTTTTATGGCTTTCGAAAAAAGTTGATTGCTATAACAAGTATGTACGGAAATGAATTGTAAGATAGAAAGAATTTTTCAATCCATTCATCCAAATACATTTCATTTCAAATATATGTAAAATAATAAGAATTTATTTAAGTATTTACATTGAAACAAAACATATATAAGGATGAATATGTACAAATTCATCGTATTCTTTTATTCAAAAAAACTCGACTTTTCAGCAAATTTATGGGAGCACTTGGTAATTGCAGATATAAATCGCATCTAACACTTTGTTTCAAAATGTCTGTGAAATGATGGAAGCTTAAATTCAATTGTCACAAATATGCAAAAAACTTACTAATTATACAACAAATAGTAATAATTTATTTATTTTTATTTGAAAATGGCTGTTAAACTAGAATGCTTATGTTTGCGCAGTTTGTTTTCACTCAATTTCCTGGACATTCTGATTCAGATATTTACAAATATCTTTCAAAAAATATAATGTTTGATATTAATTTAGAGCTTTTCAGAATGAAAATAGTAATATTTAGTATATATATATATATATATATATATATATATATATATAAAAATTAAGAAATCAATTTTTGGAAATCAATTTTTGTGCATTTTTGTACAACACACATTTAAGGGAAATTCTATGTCCATACATATATATTTATAAAAAATGAATATAGACCAAATATTATATTTCAAAAAAATTGCGAAGACAACCAGTCTATTTTTTTCGTAGTTTATCATCAATTACCTATTAGTTAAATTTCAGAAATTCTTAATATTGCAAAATTCCCAAGTGCTTTCATTTAATCTTTGCAAAGCCAAGCATTCCTCATATGTAAATGCGACAATTTCTTAAAACTCTTTCAATGTTTTCATTTGCTTAGAAGAGCTTTCAAGGTTCAAGCAAATATCAATCAAAAGAGGTGCAGATTTCTTCATTTAAAAATGAAGCTTGTTACAATGAGAAATCTAAAACATTTTTATTTACAGCAAACTAAGAACTTGGAAAAAACGAAGCGAAGTGATTTTCTGAATCCTTCATTCGTAAAATAATAAATGAAAAAATTTACAGCACAATTTAAATTTCTGAAGCCGTCTGCCATGTACCAAATTAAAAAATTTAAGGAGCTTTGCCAAAATCGAGCACGCATTTCATCCGTCCAAAAATAACTCAACACCTGCAAAATATAAAATGGCAAGTACACACCTACCATTATTAGACAACAAGAAATTAAAGTTATGGTCACTCTTAGGTCTTCCTTTTTTGGTCCTTTTGCGAATTTTTTCTTAGCCATGACTGATCGATATTTCAGGCCAATTATTATGGATCCATTTCCTGTGGATATTACAAACAGAGGAATTGAATAACAGAATGTTAAGAAAATTACGGCGTAGAGTTCCAAATTATTAATTACACAGTTTTTCCCTTTAGGGAAAACCTTTCCTCCGTCCCAAATAAGAATTCCTTCTTCAAATTGGGTGAAATATATTGAAGGAACAGAAACAATTGAAAATACTGAAATTAGAGACACGCAAACGGTGTGAGCTACAGATTTCGTGCTCAGCTTCCGAGCCAAATTTACACTGAACACGTTAACAAGTCTGTCTACGGTAATAACCACCACCATATAAGTACTGAACAGCAAAGTGAACATATGAATAAACTGCCAATAATAACAATAATGAAAAAACCCTATGTACATGATTGCATTAGGCCAAAGAATGAATGGAAGGTTGGCTGTTACATAGCCAAAACAATTGAGGAGATCAGCTAGTGCTAGGTAGGTTATGTATACCGAAGACGCACTGTTTTTAATAAAAGGCTTACTTGTGTTTATTAGTAAGATTACTGAGTTAGTTGGAATGCCGATTACACCAACAATGATTACAAGAGTCAGAACACTTTCGTTTTTATAGAAAGGATTTGGATAAAGGAGTGTCACGTTTGTAGAATTCATTCCAAATGAAAAACAGCATAACGAATCAAACATTAAAACAATATTTGTAAATTTTGATTGATTGTTGCAAAAGCCAATGGATGCTCAACAATTGAGAAATGTGCTGTTGATTATGTCGCTGATATATTCCTACTTCTTAATTGCTTTACTAAAATTTATGACATCGCTGTTTTTTAAATGTAAGAACATTTGAAATCTAGAAATAACGATCAAGTACAGCAAAACTAAATGATATTATAACCACGGCTTGACCATCTGATGATGTGCAGAACAACAACAATAAATTGTTGAATTGGTTAAATTTTTGCAAGTATTCAAAATATAGAATATCACAAATTGTTTCACTTTTGTGCCCTACAAAAACTACGATCATTTTGAAACAAGCAGAGTTCATTTAACAAATTAGAGCGTTCACAAGTAAGGAAGTACATACATTAGATTTTTATAAACACACCATTTCTAATAAAAACCTTAAAAAAGTTCAGCTTAGATACATCTACCAGTGCGCATTCTAACAGCTTTTTTAATTAAATTTTCCTAATGGGAAAACCCATTTTTTTAATTTACAATCTATATTTTAACAATATATTAATTGAAAATATCAAATAATGTTTACAAAGCAATGAAAAATATCAATTAGCGATATTTCAAAAAACATTGCGGAGGAATATAAACACTAAATTTGATGCCCCAATTCCTACTTTTTCCCTTGCATAAAGGAAAACGAGGAACTTTATTACCTGTAAATTCAATCCTATGGTCAACATTGTCTCTGCATAAAATATTAACAGTAGATCGTCTGCCTTGGAGGGGCTTCTCTACAGCAACTTATTTGCACCATATTTTCTAAGTGAGATTTCCGGGATGAAGTCTAAGAGTGGAATAGATTCACCACTGATGTATTTATAAATTATCCAAGCATTTGCAGTTGAAGCATCGACTGTGTAGGCAGCAAGAGCTACCATCATTTCTTGGATCTAATCATAATGCTTTAATCATGAAGATCGAGACCTTCCATAAATTTGTAGCATTGTTTTATACTGTTTGATAAGGAAATGCTTATTTTCTTTTTATTAATGACAGACTATACCGTTCTAACATAGATTTTGGTGATATCTTGTACAAATTATAGATGCAATTGTAACAGTACGGTTATCCTGCCATCTATAAATAGAAATTATTTTGGCGAAAGTTGAACTGAAATACTCTTGTTTTTTTTTCATAAACTTTTTATTTGATAAAAGTGCATTCCTCATTCGGCTTTCTCTAACAGTGCCAGTAAAACCATGCAATGGTCAAAGGTTTTCTACCAACTCAAATAAAATGAATCAATTGTCAGAAAAAACTTTTTCCTGTTCGAAGTTTGCATTTTTCATCAAGATTAATGACAACATCTGGATCTTACCTAATCCTGAAGAGAAAATATATTTTGTATACTTGACAAAAATCGAAACCCTATGGGTTTGATGCAGTAACAGGAACATTAATTAATAGCTTTCTTTCAAATAGAGAACAACGTCTACGAATTGATAATATTTATTCTGATTACATCACAACTAACAGAGGAGTTCCCCAAGCCATTGCCTTAAGTCATATCCTGTTGAACCATTACATAAATAATATATCAAACCATCTTATTGACAGCAACATAATACAGTATGCTGATGGCATATGTTTAATAAACAGGCATGCACTTCCAAGTTGCTACAAAGAACCTGCAGAGAAACATTGACAAACTCATGATTGACTTCAGCGAAAATATATTAACAATAAATAAAAGAAAACCAAGTTTATTATCTTCACACCAAGAGTCAAAACAACTTCCAAATTGCACCATATCAGTTTCTGAGAACGTGCCACTTATTGCACCAACTGATACAGTTGTATATTTGGATGTCATAATTGATAGAGACTTCCAATATAAGGACTTCATTCGTAACAAAATCCGTAAAATCTCATGCGGCATACAATAACAAATAAAACAAATAAAAAGGATTACTGAGAGTAAAGCATTTGCAGATGAACTAGTAGTTAGTCATTATAGGTATGCATGGATATTACTGCATGATCTAAGTACTACACAGACGGAGCAAATATATAGAGTGTTCAACTGGTGTATCTGTACGATGTTTAATGTTAACAAACAAGAATCAGTGATTTCATACATAAAGCATCACTATTTTCACCGATTTACGTTTGCATATATACCAGTCTTGTTCACATGTTTAAATATAATTATATAGTTCATTCAACTTTAACAAAAGGACAAGCAAATGCATCAATAATATACAAATAAAAAGTAAATTTTGGAAAAGAGCGTACACTTTAAATGTCTGTATTCCTTGAAACAACTTAGATTCAAACCTTTGCAATGAATCAGATTTAAGAACTTTTAAAAAATTACTTAAGGAAACCCTGCTTGCAAACCAATTCATATTTGGATATTCAAAAACTCATAATGTCTGGCCAAAGTGCTAAATATTCTTTTCTGTATTGTGAAATTTTTATTCCTTTTTGTTGTGCTGTTTTCTATTTTTTATTATTTGTTTTTACTTAATTGTGGTAGCTTTTGTTTATTTTATTGTACATTCTGAATGTTCATTTTGTAAATATGTTTATATATATTGTAAATTGCTGCACATATAATTTTTTGCAAATTGTGTATATAGAACTTGTGCAATCAAAAAAAAATAAAGGCTATTTAATTATATATATAATATATATATATATATATATATAATATGAAATTTACACTAACATTTTATTCTTTACAAATTCGCGCTTTGATATTTTTCCTGGAAATCACTATGCATAAATAATAGCGAGAAAGAGTTTTAACCTGCAATAGTATAATTAGCAATCATGCTAAAATATATCTTGGAAAGTCAATGTGTGATATTAATGTTATTTCTAAAGTCAATGCTAAATTTTTACTACATGTTGTGCATTTAAATCACATTGAATTAAATGTAGATAATGTTGTGTAGCTGTTGTTGTTTTGAGGGCAGAGGCGCACCCAGAGGGGGAACTGGGGGAACGTTCCCCCCCTCAACAGAGCACAGATGCTTCCATTCCTCATGAAATGTATGCTGATATGATAACATAGTACATATATATTAAGCAATTGTAACGTAATCCAATCATGTGTGGTCAAGTTAAGAAAAATAGAGGAAGAAACTAAGACTGAATATTAAAATAAATATTAATTGTACAACACATGATTATGATTAATTAATTATTTGTAAAATTGTAGTGCAGTAATTTTTGATATTAATTCATTTGGCAAAAAAGTAATAGACCAAAATCGCAAATGCTAATTAAGGCAGAAGTGCGTCATCGGCAGACAAAAGAAAATCAAAGAATTAGAAATTGTCAACAACTTAGATTAGCAGGTACTAGTCAAATATTTGACTGTTTATTATTTTTCACTATAAAAATTGTGTGATTTATCATTTTGGTGATGACTTGAATTTACTGGATTTACTTTGCTTTTCTGTGTCAGGTTATTTTATTAATTATGGAAAGCTAAACGTTCGAGCACTAGGATACTCTAGACGGTGGTTCACGACTTCAGTTAACAGGGGCATCGTTGATAGCTGGTGCTTACCTGATGTGCTCATAAGTTAGGTATAAGGATAGGGGTTTTTTACTCGTATTAGCTTTCCTATCATTTGTTGTTCGTATTATTGCACTTATTACATTATGCTATTACATCTAGCCCTCATAGGAAGTTACAAAATCCTGTATTGGTTGTTCACATGTACTTTAGGTTAACATGTAATTATTTATATGTAAGGATATTATATGTAAGGAAACCTAACAAGCTAATGCATCTCAGTTGCAAGCTTCCCTATATATTACAAACTCGTTAATAACAAGAACAATCAATGCACTAAATTAATAAGGTATCAAACATTGTCACTATCATATTCATGCACACTATTTCACTGCACTGAGTCATTAGAGTTGTGGTTGGTGTTTCTCTCGATGTTTAAGTATCTGATGGAAATGCTCATTATAGCGTAATTCTTCAATTCCTCTTTTGTGCTTTGCTTCAGGTCGGGTAGATTACCCTGTACATTGTACCATCTATCTCGTGTCTTGTATCTAAAAGGATAGTTGTGAGTTTCTTATCAATGTTAGTTGATCAGATATTAATTTAATTAACAAACAACTCAAAGTTAGAACCAAAGAAGAGAGATGGAAATTTGGGATCTGTCACCTACCTTACTAGTCAAGGAGGGAAAAATGTCACAGCAGCTCCTAAATTAAGTTAAGCTTTATTAGTGGGAAGGTTGGCAAGATTCCACATGGCGACCGTGACAGGTGCCCGACAGTGCAAAGGAAGATTTGAGTTAAGATAGTTGTTGCTTCTCGAATCACTCGAATTGGAGGAAAACCGAAAAAAGAAAAGGATTGGAATTTTAGAATTGATGGAAATAAGTCATCAGTGATACCTAGACCATACTAGAGCACAAAAACGGAAGAAGTGATCAACCAGAAGAATACTCAAAGCTAAAAGAAAAAATGGTTCATTCGAAGAAAAAGACTAAGACTAAACCCAGAACTCAAAAAACTCCTCCGATGAGGAATGCACCCGAAAACCCAGAAACAAATAGGTCCCCAGCTGAAAGTGAACAATCCCCAACAGAACAAGTACTGCAACCAGCAGAATTAACTAACAATCTCACTGTAATCCAGTTGATGGAAGTTATTGAGAATACTACAAAGGAAAGACAACAGTTGACAAAACAAATTGAACAATTAACAGAAAGAATGAGAGAAGTCGAAATGAAACATGC
>CABFPE010000084.1:1352890-1371748 GCA_900660155.1 Hofstenia miamia
TATATATATATATATATATATATATATACATATATATATATATATATATATATATATATACAGTACTGGCCAAAAGTTTAGAACAGTAACCTGTCTAAAGCGTGTTTTATGCTATTTCCTGGAAACTTCTTAAAATTCCTGGAATTCCCATTTTTTCTTAGAATTTACAACAGATTCATTTAGATAATCAAATTAACACAACTTTAGATTTACACACAATACATTTTCACTGAAAAAGCACTATCATTATAGTTTGAAATATGGTATTTGGTAGTGAAATTTACCAACAAAGCGTGCTATAGCTGTTAGAATGGGCGTGTCAGTATCTTTGCTATTCAGAAGTGTTACTTGCTATCAGCTTGGGGTGCTATAACTGCAAATGGGCGTGCTGATCTGCATTTCGTTCCTCACAACAACACAGTCACAGCCAAGGCCTACCTCAGAGTAATTCATTAGAAAGTTCCCATGTTTATGCAGCTTTGCGGAGCATCTGTACTACAACAAGATGGTGCTCCTTGCCACAGCGCCAAAGTTGTGAAACAGTGGATTGCATCACAAGACTTTCGGCTGCTTAAGAAATGGCCGGGGAACCCCCAGATCTTAACGTCATAGAAAATTGCTGGCATCACATAAAAAACTCTCTGAGGAAGCCCCAATGCACATCACTCGACTATGAAGGAGCAAATTAAAAAGTGGTATAGTGCACAGATTACACATGATTATTGTTGGAAGCTGGTTGTCTCAATATATCATAGCGCTTTTCCGCGATATTAGTGAGTTTTTCTGAATTAACTATTTACTTTCTACACGGTGTTATCATATTGTTTCTACATTGTGTTATTATATTTTCTACATTACGTTTTTTAGTGTAAAATACAAAAATTTCTAATTTTGGAAAGTGTTCCCAAACTTTTGGCCAGTACTGTATATATATATATATATATTTATATATATAGGTGCAGGTCAAGCAGATTAACGTATTTTTTTACGAATATATCCCGTTCTTTGTTCAGTGTCATATATACCAAATACCCATTGTATGGGAATTAGTTGTCCACGATGAAATTTTCCCCTGGACTACTTCACTTTCAACAATTTGGAAAACAATGCCTTCACCTCCAAAACTGAACAAGTTTTGTCTTTCCAAAAGCTGACCAATTTTCCACGCTGCGTATCGTGGATTTACCTTACCACGTGATATACCAAGTGCATACTCTAAAAGAAGACGTTGATCACTGCTAAGATCTTTCAGGGTATCTTCCAGGAAGAACATGTCGTCTAAGGCCCCACAGAATTTGGCGAAATTTACTTGTGGTAGCTCATGAAAGTCTTTTTCACATAGTTTACCAATTGATCCTGTAAAAGCAGTATGACCTTTACTTGTACCATCTAAATGTTTGAAAATAGCACGAAATGGTAACTCATTTTGATGCAAGGAGCATCCTATCGTGTGCAGCTTTCAGTTTATTTTAGTTTCAAGACATGTTACAAGGCCACTTTCCCAACCTGTGTTGGTGCTTGTATTATCTAGAAGTACAGCTTTGATAGTTTTTGTGCTACTAAGCTCTTCTAAAACACTAGCAGTTTCCTCTGCCTGGAGAAGGCCAGTCGCTCCTTCCAATGATGTCACTCTATGGGTGAGGTACTCTCCATGTTCATTTCCTGATTCTTTAGTGAAGATCAAATGATGTTCTTGACCCCTTGCTTGTTTCAGTTTCTTATCTCCCTTTTCGTCAGTCACTTCTTTGTATAACATGGTCTCTTTATCAACTTTTCCATCTACACTGATGCAGATATACTTCTCTAGATTCTGAGTATGCTTTTCATCACTCATACACTTAATTCTAGACTTTTCCCTGTCCAGTTTTGACTTATCAACTATTATTTGTTTCACATCGAAATCATCTTTTAACAGTTCCATCACCTTTAGATCAAGGATTAAGGCGTTAGCCAGACTAGCACCTAGCCTAAAGGATATATCACCTCGAACCAATTCCATCGCGAATCTGGGATTTTAGAGAAAACTGTAGCCACCACTTACAACGTTATTTGGACTGAAATCATCATCTTCATCGTCATCAGCTGATCTTTCCAATTCTGCAGAACTCAAATCTATATGTTGAGACAATGTTGTAGTGAAAGTAGAACTGGTCTCCTGCTGATGTTTTTCAACCTGCTTTTGTAGTTTCTTTTCTGCTTCTAAGGACCTTTGATGTCTTTTAACTGCTGCTTTATCAACAGGACCGAGTTGGAAGGAACCTTTTGGGCCTATCTTGGCCCTTTGGTCACGCAGATATTCTCTCTCCTTTATTGGTATCTTTTTGATGGCGGACAGGTACAAATCATATGTTGTACTGGACAGTTTTTATTTTTGCACTTTAAAAAATTGTTGTCGCATGGTCGAACTAGCAATTTACATGTACACGCAGAAGTGTCAAACAGTCTATCAATTTTGTCCTCTAGATTTTGTTCTTTCTTGGCAGAGAGAGACTTTTGGTTCATCTCTTTTACCTTTTTGAAACAGAGAGTATCTACAAGCTTCACTATATAATATTTATCATATAATGGGAGCCTAGGATTTACAGCACGCCAAATGTCTATGATGTCATTAGCGATTATTTTTGATATTTCATAGTCCTTNAGTTTTTCTGAATTAACTATTTACTTTCTACACGGTGTTATCATATTGTTTCTACATTGTGTTATTATATTTTCTACATTGCGTTTCTTAGTGTAAAATACAAAAATTTCTAATTTTGGAAAGTGTTCCCAAACTTTTGGCCAGTACTGTATATATATATATATATATATATATATATAGGTGCAGGTCAAGCAGATTAACGTATTTTTTTACGAATATATCCCGTTCTTTGTTCAGTGTCATATATACCAAATACCCATTGTATGGGAATTAGTTGTCCACGATGAAATTTCCCCTGGACTACTTCACTTTCAACAATTTGGAAAACAATGCCTTCACCTCCAAAACTGAACAAGTCTTGTCTTTCCAAAAGCTGACCAATTTTCCACGCTGTGTATCGTGGATTTACCTTACCACGTGATATACCAAGTGCATACTCTAAAAGAAGACGTTGATCACTGCTAAGATCTTTCAGGGTATCTTCCAGGAAGAACATGTCGTCTAAGGCCCCACAGAATTTGGCGAAATTTACTTGTGGTAGCTCATTAAAGTCTTTTTCACATAGTTTACCAATTGATCCTGTAAAAGCAGTATGACCTTTACTTGTACCATCTAAATGTTTGAAAATAGCACGAAATGGTAACTCATTTTGTTGCAAGGAGCATCCTATCATGTGCAGCTTTCAGTTTATTTTAGTTTCAAGCCATGTTACAATGCCACTTTCCCAAACTGTGTTGGTGCTTGTATTATCTAGAAGTACAGCTTTGATAGTTTTTGTGCTACTGAACTCTTCTAAAACACTAGCAGTTTCCTCTGCCTGGAGAACGCCAGTCGCTGCTTCCAATGATATCACTCTATGGGTGAGGTACTCTCCATGTTCATTTCCTGATTCTTTAGTGAAGATCAAATGATGTTCTTGACCCCTTGCTTGTTTCAATTTCTTATCTCCCTTTTCGTCAGTCACTTCTTTATATAACATGGTCTTTTTATCAACTTTTCCATCTACTCTGATGCATATATACTTCTCTAGATTCTGAGTATGCTTTTTCATCACTCATACACTTAATTCTAGACTTTTCCCTGTCCAGCTTTGATCCACCAACTATTATTTGTTTTACATCGAAATCATCTTTTAAGGGTTCCATCACCTTTAGATCAAGGTGATCACAATTCCATCGTGAATCTGGGAGTTTTGAGAAAACTGCAGCCACCACTTACAACAGTATTTGGACTGAACTCATCACTTTCATCGTTATCAGCTGATCTTTCCGATTCTTCAGAACTCAAATCTATATTTTCAGACGATGTTGTAACAAAAGTAGAACTGGTCTCTTGCTGGTGTTTTTCAACCTGCTTTTGTAGTTTCTCTAAAGCTTTTCATTGCAGTCTACGACTTTTCATACAATTTTGATGTTATTCTTAACTACACTTATTCTTTGAACTTTAAAAAATTGAATTCTTTTACTCGCAAACTTCAAATTTGTTATTTGAATAATATATTGCATTGTACTGCATTTCACATAATGTAAAATATATTTAGCAATGCCATTGTTCATATGCATAGTCATACAGAATGCACTTTAACACAATACAATGCATTTCTATGAAATTTAAAGAAATTTTCTCTATCGTTTTATTTATTAAAGTACATTTTAATATTAAATAAACAGCTGTTATTATCGTTAAAAACGAAATGACTTGAGTAATAGCATCAATACTTTCCAACATAAATATTTTTTTATTTATATTAGTTTATATTTTTTTACTTTTTCTCTAATTATTTCTTTGCATATTTTCAAATTTAAGAATTTGCATTTTCTAGTAATTGAAATTCTATATCACTTTGGGACATTATTGAATTTTCTAATGTAAATATATATTTAGATGTTTAAAGGCAACATAATAGAGTAATTACTATGTTCGTACTGAATTTTGCATTAATGAAATAAAGCTCATAGAATGAATCATCCCCATTCAACAACTCACAAACAGATGCTTCATGTAATCACAATCAGTCAATATTTATGAAGAATCACTACAATTGCAAAGAACAATTTTCCTAGAAAGTGTTTTCAGTGGTGCATGCGCATGAATCATTTAGAGTGTCAGCAATATAATATTTTTAGTGGACTGTCAATTCCTGCGATGCTAAGGTTATCTTTGAATCATGTTTGATTATCATCAGTAGTAGAATGTAGTAATACCTTAAATATTTCGGTGCTATTCTTTACTATAGCTATTGATATATCAATCTTTGTTTATTTTGTTTATTTATAAATATTTACAGTATGTACAATGGTTCTTGTACTTTAACATAATACAAACATAATTGCTAAATTACCTAACATACTAGCTAAGAGAACTTTTACTGTTTATTAAATTATAAAATGAAATTTATTTTTAAAGTAAAGTTTTGAAATGGGTAATTCTGCAACAAATAAAAAACGGAAATATTTGAATGATAATGTGAACAAATTGCAGTTTATAAATTGTAAACGATCATATGGTTAGCGTAATTAACTAATCTCAATATTTACTTTACATTGTGTTGACTTTGCAGCACTGTAAAAATTTATAAGCTGCTCTTTATAAAGAAGTACTTATTGGGACAGATTCTAAGCAAAAAATTCCACTAACTAATCTAATGTATTTTGTTTGCTTAACAGAAAAATGGCGGGCGTTAGCACTTGTTAGTTTAATGTCTAGTCCTTTCAACTATAATATCACTAGTATGTTGAATGTAATTTAATTTTTGTAGTCTTCCAACAAAAATATATATTTTAAAATATTTCCACAATTAAATTTTCTAATATATTTTTAATTTCGAATTATATTTTTGTCTTTAAATATTGAATACAAAATAAAATTTGATAACTTTTTAAAAAAAATTACGTGCATTCTTGTCTCTGATGAACATTTGTTTAGTTTTTGTAACGTTCTTGTCAAGTTCAAAGCTTCATGTATTCTGTGATTTGATTGAAGTAATTCCAAGATTGAATTGCTGGGGTCGGTAGTGATTACGGCAGTTTCAGTAATTAGCTTGGGTTGGGATCTGTTGATAATCCTTTGCATTGTGTTAAAATATTTGAACCTCTTGCGGCATTCAGTTGAAGATGTATTTTATATTTCATTTTCACACTATTGATATATGTCATACATTAAATAGAATTGAATTTCACTCAGATGACAAAGAAATCAACTTGCAAAATTCAATTGGAAAATTTTATGCCTTATTAGAGCAAAATATGAATTTCATAAGTAGCAAATTTGTGATATTGCAATATTTTTTGATAAAAGACGACACAGGGAATTTTTTTGATAAATGCACATCACGATGAGAGTTTCTACAATTTGCTAATTGTATACTGAAAGTCCATTTTGAAAACTAGAGAGAGACATTCTTCCTTGCATACATCATTGTAGGCATATAGTCTTTAGAATATAATATATCATTCTAATTTTCAAAAATATAACAATGCTTAGAAGTTGTTAGCAATTTTTTGCAGCCATACAAAATTTTTGTTGGCCAGCAGGTTCATAACCTCCGATCTAAAGTATATTCGTCATGAAGAAAGAACCAATGCGTCAGAATTCACAATGATTATTAGATTTAATTATCTTATCCCATTCATATTCTTGAACCAGAGTAAAAATGGTTGCACAGTGCCTGAAATTTTCGTAAGCAACGCATTGGAAAGTGGTTTTGTTGGACTATCATCTTAAAACAGATTCTATTTACAAGTATAGTTGAAGTTCAAAACTTGGAAAGTACTTGCAAATACTTTGCAAGATTTTCAAATAGTATATTTTGCAAGATTTGCAAAGTTTTTGCTCAATACTTGCAAATATTTGCAAGTTTCGTTTTACTGGAAATGCTTATTGGCCTTGCAGAGATTAAAGTATAGCATTTGAGAATAAAGCAATGTAAAGAATTTTTGAAATTACAGTCAGCACTCAATTATTAAATAATTAATGTAAACCCAAGCCAAAAAAGTTGTTTATTGGATATCTTTGCAAAATGTGAACAAAAAATTGTCCACACATTCGATATATTGTTTCTAAAAATGATAGATCTCTTGATCCACAAATATAGTATTTCATTTAGTGTAGAATCTTGCCAATCCAATTTCCGCACTTAGTCAATAGTAACTTATTACTTTTCATAGTGTGTACGACAATTAAGTTTGACAAGTTCCTAATTCTCTCCTTTCATTTGAGTGTTTGTTTGATTAACTTAAATTAATAAACATTAGCTTTATTGAATGCTTAACTAACAACAACTCATTTAGATAGAGAGCGGTAGATGGAAGACAGGGTCGAGACGCAAAGCGGTGCCATGCGATTCCAGGGACTATCAATCAGCCACAACTACAGCTTGTACTTGAACTTTGCAGTGGAAACCATTAACGGGATTAGTGTGTGAATAGAAAACTCAGTGATTGTGGATTTGTGACTACTTATGAATTTAGTGCATTGATTGTTTTTGTTATTATGACTATGTAAGGATAATGAAATACCACAAACGCAATGCTTTAGCTTGTTATCGAGTCTCACATATAATAGCCCTACAGATATAGTAATACATGCTAGCCCTTCGTACATGCAAACAATCAATGCCATCTGCAAGAAAGTGAATGCATAAGTCAATACTGACGTAATAATAACTATGAAGTAATAGCATGAGCAAATTAATTCAATAAATAAATTCTAAGTACGATATTAATAACCATAAGAAACTTGGATTCAATAATGGAATAACAAACATGTAGAGCAATGTAAATATAATCATAATAACTGACAAGCAATGAGTAATAGGAAAGCTACAACGGAGAAAAATCCCTATACCTATTCGTAACCTAAAAGCACTTCAAGGAAACTACAGCTATCGCCCTCACCGCCGTTGAATAGCTGATTGTGAGGCTGCTCCAGCATTCCTTTAAATGTATGTGGGAACCACTGTACAATTACCTCTAGTGCTTAAGCGTTTAACTTTCCATAAACTATTAAATAACCTGACGAGAGAAGAAGTAAATCCAAACTAAATTCGTTCATCAACCATCTTAACATTCATAACATATTTATAGCACTTTTTAGTAAATAATCAAATACTCGACTAGTACCTGTTTGATCGATTCTTGTTTACAATTTTCCATCGCGCTTTAGTTCTGCTTTTAATACGCAACGTCGTTTTTGCCAAATACTGTCGAGTAAATTTTAAAGATAAAACTGCATAAAACAATTTACAAATCAAATAATCATAACCATGTGTTTACATTTTAATCATTATTACATGTTAGTCTTAGTTACGTCCATCTTTATTCTTACTTTGACCACACATATAGTTATTCAATGGATTATGCCACATTAGTTTGCTGTACAAAAATTACTATAATTTCAAAATACCAAAGTCAAGAAAACAATCAGTTATTTGAGCAATGTATATTTCAAAATAATATAATGTTTGAAGTTTCGGCAACCTTATGCACTTAAACCTTCCAAGGTGCAACAAATTCAATTGATTTCTTTTCCTGAAATGCTAAAAACTGTGAAATTACAAGATTTATTAACATTTGCAAAAAAATTCAGCGTAAAAAACTTGATTTCTAAAGACTCATGTGTGCACCTGTTTCTAAAGTTGTAAGCACAATAATCGAGAATACGATAATCAGCGATATTATCAATAAAATTATTTACCGCAAGTTATAAAAGTATCAATTTGTCTATCAATCTATTAAGGGGGGTGACAAACTATTAAATTTGTATGACCAATATTTGGTAGACAAAATGCTTGATGAATGTTTGACAGTGATCACATTCGTCAGTGTATTAACAGACCGCCTTTCCAGAAAATTAATAATAAAAAATTTAGATGTTTTTCATCAAACAATAAGCTAGTTATTTAATAATGCACACTACAGTTGAAATAAATAAATATTACTTAGGAAGAACACATCCTTCGCAATGAGTCGTTTTTGTGTCTTATTGGCGCTTTAAAAGATTTCAAAATGTTGGAAAGGCATTTATGTAGTGTTTTACAATCATTAAATATAATACTTCTAAAACACTTCAATTTTATTGCTTTGACTTAAATCATTGTTCAATAAATATTATTTGGTAAGCTTTGCTCAATTCAATAAACATGGATGCTCGCATGCTATTATAGATATGCAAGTATGAAATTTTGTAAATGCTCAGATTTCTTCATCCGATATCAAAAGGTCATTCAAAAGGTAGTATTTTATTTTGTTTTCTGTGCAGCATCTAAATCATTAGTCTATAACCGTAATGGATGAATAATTGTTTAACGTAGAAAATTTAAGAATTACTGTGTATATACAGGTCGTCCAAGAAGTGGTGTGCGTTTCAAAAATGTACGTAAATGATTCGTAAAAATTAGTTTCTATAAACAATTAGTAAATGTTGTAAAATATAGTAACAGGTATACAAGTACAAACTAGTTATGTAGGAAAAAGTGTTAATTGAAAACAGTTTCAAGTGTTCATTTGTCATAGGCATCCACCTGATCACTGTTTACACGAATCGCAAGTTCTATTCGTCTCCATGTTCTATTGGACATTCTTTGTAGAAGTTCTTTGTCTTCATTCATTTCAGTTAAAAAATNATTTTCAATCTTAATTCAATATAAATTGTGAGCTTGCTAGCATTTCCTTCAACCCTTTCTTGGGTTTGTGTTAGTTTAAACTCTATTAATATAATAGTTTGCTGTTGCTACATTTGAGACATTGCTCTAATGCTTAAATCATATTTTTGCCACCAGTGGCCCACCAATTAGCCAACAGTGGACCACCAGCTAGCTGGTGCACGGGCGGCCAAAACCCACCTGGTGGGCCACCATATCTGCCACTGGTGGTCCACCAGTATTTGGCTACGTGGGTAAATATCAATGTAAATATAATCATAATAAGTGGCAAGCAATGAGTAATAGGAAAGCTACAACGGAGACCTATCCCTATTCATAACCTAAAAGCAGTTCGAGGAAACTTCAGCTATCGCCCTCACCACCGTTGAATAGCTGATTGTGAGGCTGCTCCAGCATTCCTTTAAATGTATGTGGGAACCACTGTACAATTACCTCTAGTGCTTAAGCGTTTAGCTTTCCATAAACTATTAAATAACCTGACAAGAGAAGAAGTAAATCCAAACTAAATTCGTTCATCAACCATCTTAACATTCATAACATATTTATAGCACTTTTTAGTAAATAATCAAATACTCGACTAGTACCTGTTTGATCGATTCTTGTTTACAATTTTCCATCGCGCTTTAGTTCTGCTTTTAATACGCAACGTCGTTTTTGCCAAATACTGTCGAGTAAATTTTAAAGATAAAACTGCATAAAACAATTTACAAATCAAATAATAATAACCATGTGTTTACATTTTAATCATTATTACATTTTAGTCTTAGTTACGTCCATCTTTATTCTTACGTTGACCACACATATAGTTATTCAATGGATTATGCTGTACAAAAATTACTATAATTTCAAAATACCAAAGTCAAGAAAACAATCAGTTATTTGAGCAATGTATATTTCAAAATAATATAATGTTTGAAGTTTCGGCAACCTTATGCACTTAAACCTTCCAAGGTGCAACAAATTCAATTGATTTCTTTTCCTGAAATGCTAAAAACTGTGAAATTACAAGATTTATTAACATTTGCAAAAAAATTCAGCGGACCTACATGCATAAAAAACTTGATTTCTAAAAGACTCATGTGTGCACCTGTTTCTAAAGTTGTAAGCACAATAATCGAGAAAACGATAATCAGCGATATTATCAATAAAATTATTTACCGCAAGTTATAAAAGTATCAATTTGTCTATCAATCTATTAAGGGGGGTGACAAACTATTAAATTTGTATGACCAATATTTGGTAAACAAAATGCTTGATGAATGTTTGACAGTGATCACATTCGTCAGTGTATTAACAGACCGCCTTTCCAGAAAATTAATAATAAAAAATTTAGATGTTTTTCATCAAACAATAAGCTAGTTATTTAATAATGCACACTACAGTTGAAATAAATAAATATTACTTAGTAAGAACACATCCTTCGCAATGACGTCGTTTTTGTGTCTTATTGGCGCTTTAAAAGATTTCAAAATGTTGGAAAGGCATTTATGTAGTGTTTTACAATCATTAAATATCATACTTCTAAAACACTTCAATTTTATTGCTTTGACTTAAATCATTGTTCAATAAATATTATTTGGTAAGCTTTGCTCAATTCAATAAACATGGATGCTCGCATGCTATTATAGATATGCAAGTATGAAATTTTGTAAGTGCTCAGATTTCTTCATCCGATATCAAAAGGTCATTCAAAAGGTAGTATTTTATTTTGTTTTCTGTGCAGCATCTAAATCATTAGTCTATAACCGTAATGGATGTATAATTGTTTAACGTAGAAAATTTAAGAATTACTGTGTATATACAGGTCGTCCAAGAAGTGGTGTGCGTTTCAAAAATGTATGTAAATGATTCGTAAAAATTTGTTTTTATAAACAATTAGTAAATGTTGTAAAATATAGTAACAGGTATACAAGTACAAGCCGGTTATGTAGGAAAAAGTGTTAATTGAAAACAGTTTCAAGTGTTCATTTGTCATAGGCATCCACCTGATCACCGTTTACACGAATCGCAAGTTCTATTCGTCTCCATGTTCTATTGGACATTCTTTGTAGAAGTTCTTTGTCTTCATTCATTTCAGTTAAAAAATCTTCCGCTATTTCTGTCAATTTCCAGACCAATAATATTCTTCTTCAAAATTCCCCAAACGGCATTATCCGGGGTTGTCAAGTCCGGACTTTGTGGCGGCCAGGGTACTGGACCGAACTTACCAATCCAATTATCCGGAAAAGTTCTGTTAAGGAATTCACGCGTAACTAAGGCCGTGTGTCCTGGAGCTCCGTCTTGCTGAAAAAATGGCTTGCGAATTCGTGTTTTTCTTAAAGCTGGTATAAATTTGGTTTCCAACATCTCACAGTAACTTGTTGCAGTAATTCGACCATTACACACAAACGGTCCGATTAAATGAGACGCTGATACTGCACACCATATCATTATTTGCGGAGGATATTGTTTTATTTGATCAAAATAATGGGGATTTTCGTTTGACCAAAAGAACGAAAATTTTCTTTTACCATCCGGGTAAATTGCACATTCGTCGCTATTCAATCTCTATCACGCTTTCCTGCAGGCATCAACCCTATTAAGTTTATCTTCTGGTGATAAAAACTGCACCAAGGTTGGTCGGAAAGCTTTAAAATGTCAGTCTTTTTTCATGGCATTGTGGAGTGTTGATTTCGTCATATCCAATTCAGATGCACGACTACGTATAATTTTTGTTGGTGACTTTCTAACTGACTGTTCAATATCGGCAACTTTGCTTGATCTTTTTTTTGGGACGGCCAGAGCGCTTTTTATTCAATATGGAACCCGTTAAGAACAATTTGTCTTCCCATTCTCTTATTTTTTCTCCTTTTGGCGCCACTTCATTGAATTTTTCATTAAACCTGCCGTGAACAACCTTCATGTCATACTTTGTTTTTCCGGATTCATGCCACCACGCTGCTGCTAATATTCGTGCTTCCAAAGTGTATGGACTTTGATCAACAATTTCAGCACCACCTGGACCTACTTCACACATTGTTAATTCTGAAATAAAGAAACAAAATTTTAGTAATTGTTAACAATGAATCAAAGTTTTAATAATTGTTAATCGCACCCCACTTCAATAGTATAATTAACAATCATGCTAAAATATATCTTGGAAAGTCACTGTGTAATGTAAATGTTATTTCTAAAGTCAATGCTAAATTTTTACTACATGCTCTGCATTTACATCACATTGAATTAAAGGTAGATAATATCGAGTAGCTGTTGTCCTGGGGACCATTCCGTACCCCACAGTTTGAAGCCAGACTGCCTTCACCTCAGAGAGAATAGAAAAAACTGCAATGTAGATTTTATATATTTTTCTTTGTAACCCACCCCCTCCCGATATTCCCTGGGCTGGCTACCCCTCAGGTACATACGTCTAACATTGAACATTAATGGGTTAACAGAGTGCAATGAATAACATAAATATATTAAATATGGAAACTATTTCTACCAGTGAATTGATATCTTAGTTTTTACTTATCATCGTTTTCGCTTTTATAAGTTTCAATTATTACTGCTATATATATACTATATATATAGTACAATGTACAATATAATAATTGTTTGTAAAGAAAATTCTTGCTGATTTCTTAATTATATATTAATCAATATGTTTTGGAAAAAAATAGCTTATAATCCTTTAATTTAATATACCATTTTGAAAAATGTTTTTTGCTCTATCGATACATTGTTATTAGAAAATAATTTTTCCATATTTTTAGGACCTTTTTTATATGAGAAATACTCTTGCACAAATGTTGACTCTAATATTAATACCAAGTCTTATATTTGAGTGTAGATGTAATTGTATGTACAATAGATTAATGGCACTACATGCTATTCATTATGATTACATTATTAGTGACTCACATCAGCGACATTACTTTCAGCAACTACAAACTTCATCATAAATATTTTTCACATGGCAACTATTAAGGCAGTTTTCAATACATTGGGAAAACCTTGCACTGTCAGGCTGCAATTTACATTATGAACTAACGCTCTAGCAAAAAAGTGATGCTTCACTATACAGTTTGTTTGCAATTCCATTATACCCCGTTGCTTTTGATATCTTGATTCATGATTGATATTTAAAAGTTTGCAAAGTAGACACATCTAGAAGCCAATAGTAATCATCACAGTTTACATTTAAACGATATTGTGGCATCATCAGCAAAGAAAACAGCCTCACCACTGGAAGTGCTAACAAACTTTTACGTCCTGATTGGCTGCAATATAAATTTTGATTCGTGGGTGCATCGCAATTATTGCAAACAAGTTTTAGTTCTGTTCTGGCCAGTTATTGTAAGTATTTATTTCTGTTATTATTAGTTTTAAGTTATATATAAATAAGTAAACATTGTGCACATATGCTCAAAAAAGTTGTTTTATTCAAGTTTGCTTTTCCTCGAATTATAGAATTTTCTAAATTTTGTGTAACTAAATCCTACCCAGAGAGGAGAGGATTTGTATATTTGTGTATTGTCGCACAGTTCATTCTTGAGACTCTACATGAGGACATGACACTTCTCTTAAAAGGAGTTTAGTTACTTCATCTTGTTAATGCTTTAAATCAATGGCTGAATTAAAGTTCAGCTTTGACAGAAATTACCATGTGTATTCTAATTCCTTCATAGTGAATCAATTACATGCAATTACACCTCCTCAAAGTCTATTCTCAATCATTACAATCATTAATAGTGTTTTGCTCACATAAAAGTTAATTGTATATTTTGCCTACTTTCTAGTAGATGTTAGTACATTAAATTGGAATACTTTGGTTATGGCTAACGTTAGACAACCCTTTTTGATGCTAGAATATATAATGCTGCTTCTTCACAGAATGTCACATTTGCATGTTTGTTTGCTATTATCTCAATGCACTCTAGATGGGAAGAGAATTGTTGTAAGAGACATGAAGCACCAATACTCTATAGCTGTACAAAACAGCGAGCGCCTGTTACTACCAAAAGCTACTGTCACATAGCAAAATCTCATTGGTACAGCAAATTGGCAAATAGGGTCTTGACCTATCCCATGGGCTAGGAGAAAGCTATCCCTGGCATGACTGCACTGTCAGATGCATTCCAAATATAGTCTTCCTGGCAATGCTTCCACTGTTGGCTGTCTTTACACTGAATCAAACAGACAGGCTTCACAACTTTAACCACCCAAATTTGCACAAGGTACACACGGCAGCACCTTCCTCTACCCATTGTTAAAACCCATCTATAGGTTTGGACTCCATAAAGTGAAGCGCCCTCTAAAGTATTGGTATTATCCAAGGACACCCACATGGATGTTGCATTTAGGTTTCTGTGGTCCCAGTATCACTTAGTCCGATTGTATTCCGTCCCAACCCCAAATCCCATTGGTACCTCAGCATAACTTTTATTTTCACCAAAATTTGCAAAAATAAGGAATAATTTTCTGAAATCCGTAGTTCCAGATCCCTCCTTTTTTGTTCCAGTCCCATTCTGATCACAGTCTAATTCAGTTCTTTTGTCACAGCTCCCACTCCAATGGAACAGAGATCAGTAAATCCCATGGTACTAGTTACGAAAAAAATCATGTTTTAGAGCATATCTCAAGATTATTTATATTAACTTCATCTTTCTGGCTAGGGCGCAATAAAAGGAATTAAACAGTTTTTTCTCATTTCCTAATAGCTATAGCACAATTGTGAACAGTTGCACAAAGTGAAAATGTCTGTGGTTACGTCTGTGTAGTTTTGTGTACACCATTGTGAATCACTAGTATTTTCCAATATCTCAGGCTTATTGCATTATGCAATGCAATCATATTAATGGTTTCAATAATCCTGTGCTCTTGTGCCCAATTATTCCTCTACGTCAAGCCAATGAGTACTTTATCATCTCCACTTGCAGTTTGGATATATGTCTTTTTTGCATAACTTCGAAAGTTATTTATATGATTCAGAAAAAGCTATATTCAGATATATATATATATATATATATATATATATATATATATTCAATAAAAAATGGAGCTCTTTGTTACAATTTGTTGTACACTTTGTAATATATTGATGCCAGCATAAAGATTTTGACCTCAAATTATCACGATATTTATTTATTACGAGAACTAAGTTTGTTGCAACTTAAATCAATTTTTGGTATTTGTCATATTAAATATATTAAAATAAGAGCAAAAGCTCATTTGAGAAATAGCTTCTCTTGAAAATTTACTTCGAAAAATATTACATATTCCATATGTCTAACATTTCTAAATTTTGCTAAGCAATCATGCTTGAAATGGTTTTATATTTATGAAATAGTTTTATGTACGCGCTTGCAGGATGTAGACATATGGAGAAATTGAGAACATCATTTTTGTAAATGTTGTAGCCATCTAACGGATCAATTTGAAAATTTATATTGCCAGCAAAATTAAAACTTACAATTTATGCTAACAGAAAACGCTTTGTAGGAATTAATTATAGCATTCTCTTATCGAATGCCAGCAAAGCTGTTACCATAAATATTTAGCGCGCGGCAAAATGAATCAATAACAACCTATAAAAGCTTTTATGAGCATTTTCTAAACAGTGGATATAGTTATTTTGACATCTACGTCTAAACAAACAAAACCGTTAATCCTATTTAAATTATTGCAACTACTAGATGAACTTGTCGAATGCATATAGAACAATTTTGTATACTGTAAACTATCTTGCTTTATTTGAGTTTGCATGAAAATTANATATATATATATATATATATATAAATTAAATGGGTATTCCGCCATTGAAGATAACATGTGTTAGGAATTATTGACTACAAAATGTGCAAAAATGTGATGTAAAAATAATTTAAAATTTGCTAAAATAAATATTCACTGATATTTCTAAGTTCATTAGAATTAAAATTTCAATTTAAATATGAATTTAAAATTTTTTATATGATAATCAATGCTAATAATGTTGTAAGCCTCTATAGTAATATGGTTGAATGTTCAGTTAGTTATTAAAATTTGAAATAAATTTTTAGTTACATTTAGCAGAGTACATTTCAATGGAATTCCGGCCAAACAATATATAAAATTCATAATTGAATTGAAAAAGTTTAAAATGAGAAAATTATAATGTGCAAACTAAGAAAATTACCATCCATATTTAAAACATTCTAAAAATTTTAAACTCACAAAACTGGAACAAAAGATTAGTAAATATTTTTAACATTTTATAATTATCGCTTAGTGTGAGCAACTTGGCTTTGATGATATTTGCATTCGAACGATTTCTTCTGTTGAATTTCCCTTTAAAATTTCAAGCATTCTCTCGTAAATCAGTGGTATATTTGATGCTCTCTACATGGTTTATCAGTTCCATAATAGAGTTTCCTGAATATTACGTATGCATTAGGCCTATTCTTAGATAATAATGATGTTATAATTATGTTTGAAATTATTACTTCATCAAATTTTTAAACAATAATTAAAAACTAAGAAATTCACAATTTTTACCAATTATATATATATATATATATATATATATATAGATGATCATTTTAAAAATATTTAAATTTGCTTAAATTTGCATAGTTTGATGCAGGCATATAGTTGCACAATTGGTCTAAAGAGGAACTTGATCCGAGGAAAAAGATGTAAAATGATTTCTGCATTTTTCAATTATGTTAAATTAGCAGCAACAATTTACAAAGATGATTTGATAGTTACTCTGCTGTTTTCTCATCTAATGCTGTTTATCATATTATATACAGAATACATTTAGAAGTATAAAGAATTTACAGTTGGCGATGAAACTCATTGTAAATTGGTACAGCTTGATGGTGCAATGGCCATCATGCTAACATTCGTGGAATTAATTTGGGAGTGGGCGTTGCCGTCAGTATGTCTTGTACTTCTCAATGGTGAAATTATTTTTGCTCTAATAAGAAGAATGCTGAATTCTCAATCAAAAAAGAGCAGCGATCGGTAAAACGTATATATATATATATATATATATATATATATATTGATTGAAGTTTGGCCTTCAACTTTCAAAGTGAGTAAAAATTTAACTATGTATATTCATTATTCATTATTTGAATTTCAAGATATCCAAATTTTAAAGTGTTTTTGCCTATTTCGAACAGCAGGGAGTTCTGCTGTATGCAGTATATTATGATATGGAAAAGAGGAGAAATTGGATTCTGGCTAACAAATTTTAGTTGCACCGGATAATTTCGTACGTCAAGTGACAGTGTGGGGGAAGGGGGGATATAATTAAACCATGACCAGATATTTCAATTCAATTGAATACTTCAATATCAATTCTTGGTGATTCAATTCCAATTCATACGGACCAATAATATCAGTTTCAATATCAGTTCCACTGTCATTAAAATTTGCATTTTTCCATTTTCATAATCTTAGAAGTTCTAATTACATTTTTTTTAAAAAGCTTCCCCATAGACTTGAAAAATTAATCGATAATTTACGTCATAAATTGTGTGATCGGCTTTTATGAATATATAAAGACATGATTTTTTGAATAAGGTGGACTTATAAAATCAATTTAAAATGCCAAATTCTAACTTAAACTGATAATTTATTACAATTCAAAATATTATTTCGACTCTCAAGGAATGGCCAATTCCAATTTTAATCTTAGGAAATGTATCAATTCTCAATTCCTATGAATGAATTGAAATTCCTGGCTATGTCATAGTCAAAATATTTAACGGGTGTACAAAATAACATATAATTTTGCAGAAATACTTCTCTATCTATAAAAGTAAAAATATGGAAAGATCACACTTTTAGCATTTTCAAAAATCTAAGACTTAGAAAGGATTACAAGTGGCAAACAAGATTTATGCTAGTTTTGCTATCTCAATTTGTTTCTAAATATTGCTTAGCTGAAAGTCAACTTATTAATGTTATTTCTAGGTAAATTAGTGCAAATGGGTCGAAAGCATAAATATGAAGTGAAAAATTCATTATTCTTCTAAATTTTATCTCTAAAGATATTCTCACATCAAAACCTTGACATCTTTCTAAGTTAAAAAGCGTGACGATTTTAATAAAAATTCAAAAAATTCACTAAGTAATAATTTGATTAATAATAATAATTACTAACCCCAGGTTTGCCACCACTAGAACTGAGAGTATATCATTTTTCGAAATTGAGTATTTTTTCAGGTTTGTTTTTATAATAAGTACCAATCTACTTTTGCCATATTTCAATAAAATCAGCATTCTTTCTAAATTCTACTAAAAATTGTTTTGATAAACATGCCCCACTGATCTTTAAAAAGGTTAGTAACAATTCAAAAATCTCAAACGAATTCTATCCACCATCTATCAGAAGGCTTAATCTGAAACGATGTGAAGCATTTAAGAGGCTGTGTATTGAAAGGTCTAATGCTGCTGAGGCAAATTATCTTCGCCTGAAAAACGATTATGAATGCAGTTTAAGGGGTTTCATGGCTGACAAAGAGAAGCAGGCATATGCTGAATGCAGAGATTCTGATGCTAAATGGAAATACATTAAACACTTAGC
>CABFPE010000084.1:1374675-1407446 GCA_900660155.1 Hofstenia miamia
TCATGAGTGCCAAGGGTGTTCGCGGTCCTTCAGGTCACGGGTCGCGGGTCAGAAATGAACGGTTCAAGAGTCAAGTTGCAGCGGATCGTTGAGGGTCACGGGTCAAGTACAAGTGACCCGTGGACACACCTGGCGTCAGGTCATACCGGTCTGAGAGTTTCTTAAAAATCAAGCTGCGAAAGCACGTGCAATTTACATTTGCTAAAATATGATTGTAATTACACTGCAATTTACAAAAACGTTCACTTATATGCATTGTACGATGTGTGCAAAAAAGTTCATAGATCACATATGCAATTCACTAACGTGCGTCAAGTCGTCTTTTTTTGAATGTCGATTCATTCGGATATAAATTCTGTAAATAAGAGTTTGAAGGATCTAAACAATAACACCATATTAATGAAACGTTATAGTAATATGTTTTAGAGCTTATAGGAGCTGTTAGAAACCATGTCCATTTCCACTGTGCCTTTAAAGGCACAAACCAATAAAATCCCACAATCAATTCATAATTAGATTATATTTTCAGAGTAAACGTAACATTTAATATACTATGGGTGGAGGAATTTTTACCTTGGCGGGATTATTTTGATTTCTGATTATTAATTAGGCTTGAAATTAAGATTTAAAAACATCACTATCGATGTTTGGGATTAATCATAACTTGTCATAAAATATTAAAATCCATCATGGAATAATTATTTACATAGAGGTAGAGGGTGGGATTAAATTACTTAATCTATTAAAAAATGTGTATATATACAAACAATAATGATATTCACTATGTGCTTACACATTGGTGCTTCAACATTCAAATCATTTAAAAAAGTATACACAATGCTTTTATACTATTCTAGCATACTGTATCTAAATGTTCTTGTAGAGGAATGTAGTATTAGTTTGAATATTTTGGCAATATGTTTTTAATAATAGCATTTTTCCGTTGAGCAACATCAATTTTGAATAAATGCACTATCAAATTCATGTTTCCAAAAGCTAATATAAAATGCTTTGTGGAAAAAAATTGAAAACACATAGAAGAATTCTAAAGACAGATTCGCATAGACAATAAAAAGATCTTTAAAAATTTTAGTATGACTTTTTGAGTTTTACTTTTTTCTTCGAGCAAACATCAATTTAAAAAAATTTTCTCTCAAATCATTGTTTTCAAATTCTAATATAAAATGCTTTGTGTAAAAAATTGAAAACACATAAAAGAATTCTAAAAACAGATTCAGATAGACAATAAAAAGATCATTCAAAAATTTAGTATGACTTTTTGAGTTTTTTATTTTTGACTGTATAATTTGGAAATTTGTTGTTTTTGTCCTTAGAAAATTCCACTATTCAGGGAGACATCTAGCGAAAAAATAAGGAATTTCGACTAGAATTTCTGTGCTTCAATTTCTCCATATGAGACTTATTTGAAGCTGGTGTTAAAATACATGTCAGATCCTAAAAAGTCTTGTTTGCGACTATGTTAGGGGTCCTTATAAGAACCTCTTCAAAAGTTTGAATATTTTGATTTATGAATTAAGAAAAGCAAAATACTATTAAAACTTGCTTATATGTGAGAGTCCAATTGCAATATTGCTGGGATTCACGCATTTCCGTTTTGACTTTAAGCTTTATATAACTATTTTCTATTTACATCAACTACTTGGTATTATATGCAAAATTGTTAACAATATATTTGCAAACACATGCTTACAAACCGAAGAACACTTAGACTGGCCAATGCAAACTACCAGCACCGATGTTACACAACAAATCAAGATGTTAAGATAAATAATATTATATCAGATCATTAAAAATAAAAAATTGAGTTAGCTCATAATATATTTTTATGTATTAATACAAATCAATTATTAGTTAACAGTATAGCCAACATTTAAAATGTTTACATATTTAACAAAATCAACAGAAACTGTTTTAATAATCACTGATTTATTCTCGCTGCTAACAAAATATAATTGAAGCAAAAAGTCAGAAAACATAAGGAGCAAGATCTTAATATAAAACAACCAATCACTTCAAAACAAACAAAGTGCTTAACAAACAATTTTGAGGTTTCACAAAAAAATACTTAATGCAGCATCTCTAAGTAAAAACAGTAAGTATATATTAGTGCTATTGTTATATTAAATTAGTTTCGTTGGGCTCTCTACTTTTTAAAGAAAAGGTCATCTTATTTCTTACATCTTCCATCATCTGCAATGGGTCACTAATATTTGCCCTCATCATTGTTATCATCTCTATCCTCTTTGAAATATCGTAGTATTTGTATCCACTTTCCCAGAGGTCTAACCACACAATATCATTTATGCCAGTGTGTAGTATTATTGTTTTAGTCATTGTCTCATCCACAGCCTGTTTCACGATCTTGATTTGTTCATCCTTGAAGAGGTAGTATGGGCTTATCTAGCCTTCCATAAATATTCACTACGCATTGTCTTCCTCTATTGCTAGATTTTTCAGTTTTCCTCTTACTATATTTTTGCTCTGTTAAAATCTTTAGTGTACATGTTTTCATAATGTACTGGTAGTTTCACTATTGGTTTGCCTTTGATCCTCCATTTCAGCATGATCATTGGTATTTTCATTGTTGATGGGGTCTACATATGACGAGTTGTGGTTATGTTATCAGCTCTGTTGCTCTATCTGTCCCTCTTGTTGCGCCAAATTTACCAATCCTATTGTTGCTAGATAATTACTTTTCTTTAATGTCACCCCTTCCCACAATTTTGCTGATAGGCCTGATTTAGTTAACCTTTTTATGTCTTCCTGTTTCAGTGATAATTTTGCTGTGATGCATTTGACATCAATCGTGATCTGGTTCTTTGGTCTTACAAGTTCATCTAACTCCTTTTCTATAAATGTTTCTGTATATACGTATTTCATTACTGATTTTAATAATGACTCCTTCAGGGGTTCATAATATCTCTTGCTATGCTTTCCTTCTGCTGTTGTTCTATTGTCTTCTGTATCAGTATTCTGTTATTGTGTGTTTTGATCTTTTGCATTGCTTGTTCAGGTGCCCAGATGTCCCACTTCTCGATGTTGACTCTGTCTATTGTTTACTGTATTTTTGGTGACACCTTGATTTCTGATGAGCCTGAGTAAAAACTGCTTAAGTATTTTTACCAAAGAGCATTGTGGATAGTTTTTTGTGTATTTTTGCATTATTTCATGGGATTTCATATTAACCTTTGTTTCTAAGATTCTTAACACAACATCTCAAGTGTTTGCCCTTCTTCTCTTTATGATCATTTCTGCTGTTAACCAAGGTTGTTTTTAAATTGCTTCAAATGTAAGTTGGCTGTAGTGCCTCAAATATATTTCTTCATCTTTTCTAAAAATATATTCATTTCTGTGGGACAAATTTCTAATTTTTTTGTGATTTCTATTGGAGAGAGCTTTCTGATCAGCATTTCTTTGTTTGCAAGCCCTATGAATAAATTCTCATATTGCGCTGTTGTTTCTTGCCTTTAACTGGAGACATTCTGATCTTTAAGTTTGCCAGCAGCCAACTTTTTATGTTAGGAATTATTGGTGATACTGTGATTTCATATTGTTGTTCACAAAGATCAAGAAAGAAAATAAAAGAAATTTTAATTGGGTAATTAGAATGATTAACTAACTTAAATTTTTTATTTGAATTTATGTATGAGCAAATTGCCTGTCACTAAAATGTCTTACAAAAATCTGAGGATGAATTGCTCCTTGTTAATTTTAAAAGAAACATGGAGATGATCTACTTGAATTTACATTTTTATGGTACTTGTTTTACTAATAGTATAAATAGTTGCAAAATAATGTAGAAGGTGATGAAGTAAATTCTTTGGAATTGATATATTTTTGGTATTTGTTCATGGTTTGATATATTATCTAATTGTCTAGCTAAGCAATTTATGTACAGTAGTGGTCAGGAATCCTCAACAGGAATCATTCAAGGTTCTTTGCCCCTGACCATGTGCTTCACTTAAGTTAGGTATATGATTAAGGTATTTTTTCTCATTACTCACTTAGCTAGCTATCATTTTATTGTTCTACTGCACATAGTAACAAACTTGATATAGGCTAGTTAGCCAACCATAAGGATTAACCTTTTGTTTTAAATCCAAATTTTTTACTATAATGAGCTTGACAAATAGACCATATTATGATCAGTATTATAAATTATTTAAATGTAGGATAGGAAGCTGCAATCATTTGTGTGCCTTATCCAAATTGCTATCAATGGTTATTACTAAGTTATGTTTATTCAAGCAAAACTAAGTAAGCAAACTTGCAGTTAGTGCTTTTCCCAGTTGCCTAAGTAGTAAAAGTAGTCAATGCAAAATACACAACTATAGTAGCTATCAGTTACAATTGGTAACAGAGTTAAGTCGAATTGTGTCAAGAATATAGTTAGCACTGCACTAAACTAAGGCACACATAATTCTTATGTTTGAGCTGAGATATTGGCATAAAGGAGGAAAAACATGTCACAATTGATTGGTTAAAGATTAAAGGATTAGTTTCAGGCAGAAGCTCTTGGTTAAGAACTGGAATACTGATTGAACCACATGGAGCTTACCTAAATAGTAAACATTAGACAGAAAGTTAATACAGTTAATTATTACATTGAAGTACATACATATCAGCAGTTTATTGATTTGTTACATGCTAGAGAGGCCTGGAATTAGATGCAACAGTAATATTTCTATTTTAACATGATTAATATCTAGAATATTATTTAAAGTAACTTCATCTAGTAGAGTTAAGTTAATTGTTTGAATAATAACAAATCATCATGTTGTTGAATGAATATCATTATTGACTTTATTACTGTAGAATATGAACAAAGAGATTTATAGACATATTTCAGGAATACTATAATTATTTCCACTAATTAATCTGTTTAACCAAGTGTACATTTCCCATCAATCCAGCTTTCCACCCTTGGCAAGATAAGGTATTACTAACAACTTGTTTAAGTTAAAAGCAGCAAGAGGCTATCAGGGTAGAAACCCAATGCCAACCACTGCAACTCAAGGGGGAATGTGGAGTTGTAAAGGAGTACCAATTACTGTGGAAATGATTGTGACTCACAAACAAAGCTCATGGTGTGCCGATGTGTTCTCAGTGATTGTGTGATTGTGCATTGTAATTCCCTTGTAAGTTAGTGTATAGATTGTTCTTGTTATTACCAACAATAGCAATAAATGAAAATTCACAATCATGATGCATTAGCTTATTTTGAACCCTACAAATAGATAGCAATACATGTATAAATAGATAACTAAATCCTGAATACATGCAAACAATCAATATGTTCAGCAGAAACTGGAAGGTTAATTGTTGTAATTGGAGGTCACAAAGAACACTGTCTATGATGACAATTACAATAAACAATCTGTAATATAATCCAGGGCTTGTAGGCCACTCATATGTGTGTAATATAGCTTATTATAACACCTTAGCAATTTGGATCTAAAAAGGGTTAGCCTAAGGGTAGCTGTCCAGCTATTTGATTACATGAGTTATTATAGTGAATGAATTGGTTGGAAAGCAACAACTAAATAAAAACCCCTACACATAGACTTAACCTAAGAGCACATGACAGAGAAAGTCCCAGCTACCAGACACACTGCATTTTGAATAGCTTAATGTGTGTACACTCCAAAAATCTTTTTATCAAATCTGTGGACCACTAGGTACTACTTGCTCAGATGTTTAGCTTTCCATTGGCATATATAATCAAATCTGATAATATAATATAAGAAATCAAATGAAGTAAATTCATCACCAACTAAATCCATTTCATGATATTTATAATAATATTGCACAAACAATTAAACAATCAGCATGTACCTGTTTGTAGATTCAAATTTCTTTACAATTCTTTAATTTGTTCATCTATTTTTGATTTCACAATGTCATCTAATTAGCTGTAGTGGTTTCATCCTTTTTAATCTTGCCAAACTGTTTTGATGATAAACATAATATCAAAACTGCAGAATTGTTTATAAAAATTTAAAAAGATAATAATTGTGTTTTGTACAAAAGTATATTTAAATTTATTGCTGATAGTCTTGGTTACTTTCTTTATTATTATTTTTTACCAACACCATTATGCCACATTATGCCCATCCATTTATTTACAAGTGAATTTAGCTAATTATGAACATTTAGTAATTTTCTGATAACTAACATAATTAGGAAAGAGAACTAATGTGACATAATCCATCAAACTATCATGTGTGGTCAAGATGAGAGAAAGGATGGATGAAACCAAGACTAAAAATATTATAATGATTATAACAATTAATAAGTAAACACATGATAGGATTGATTATTTGATTTTGTAAAATGTTTTGTGCAGTTATATTTAAATTACGCTCAACAGTATTTGACAAAACAACAGATGGCCAAACAGCATACTCTAATTAACGCTCACATTGCTTATTTACTAAGAAGTGCTATAAATATGCTTGAAATGATATAATTATTGATGAATGAATTTACTTTGGATTTACTTTATTCTTGTCAGGTTATTTTATATTTTGATGAAAAGCTAAACATTCAAGCACTGGGATAATTGTATGGTGGTTCCCACATCCGCTTAAAGGTATGCTGGAGCAGCCTCCTAATAGATATTCCACAGCGGAGAGGGCGACAGCTGTAGTTACCTTTTAGTGCTATTAGGTTATGAATAGGTGTAGGAGTTTTTACCTTTATAGCTTTCCTACTCATTGTTGCTTGCCTGTCATTATGATTGCAATTATTATGTTATACATGTTAGTTTCCCTATTGATGAACCTCAGTCAGTTATTGTGTTATCCTACAATCAGTGATTTAGTATTAACTTTAATTAGATCATTATTTAAATCATGTTTTCATATTACATTCATTATCAGTAATTTAATAGTCAAAATGAGTTGCTTATTGTTTCTTACAGTAGGCCTTTGGCCAACTCACATCTTGGTTTTCTTGCAGGCAGCATTGATTGTTTACATGTATCAAGCAAGGGCTATCATGTATTCCTATATATGTAGGGTTATTATATGTAATGCTTGATAACAAGCTGCTCAAGCATCCTGGTTGATGTAATCCATTCCATCTGCAATTTCATAATAACAAAAACAATCAATGCACTAAATTCTTAAGTAGTTACAAATCCCCTCACACTGAGTTCACTATTCACATACTAATTCCTTTGATGGTTTCCACTCTAAAGAGGCAGCTTAATTGGTAGATGCAGCTGACTGGTGTGTCTTTGGAACCGCGTGATAAACCTTCTAGTGTTGATCCTGTCTTCCATTCTCCATGTTTCACCTAAATGAGTTGTAGTGAGTTACGCAGTTAGAGAGGCTAATGTATATTAAGTTAAGTTAATAAACCAAACACTCATTGTGAAGGAGAGATTAGGAGATTATCAAACCTACTTAACATGTTAACTAAGAAAAGTAATAAGTTTTTATGAATTCAATATGAAAAGTGGATTAGCATGATTCTACACTAAACTCCACTAAAAGTATATTGATAATGATTTTCTTTCTACATGGTATCTGCAATAATTATTAACAGGTATACTAAAATTATTAGAATCACTTACAGGTCTTATTTGTTAAATTTTCTTTCAATCAGATAATCAACATAATTTTAAATTTTATCTTTTGGCTCACTTCAGTAAAAAAGTCAAGCAAATAAATTTAATCTGATCTACTTTTTGCCATAATCTTTTATGACCTGATTCTTTTATAATGATCATTTATAAAACTTTACAAAATAAAAATCACTAAATAAAATTGAAATAAAATTCACTATTTTACAATTTGGTCAGAATAGGTGTATTGCAGTTTACACATTTCTACATTGCTAGCTACTTTTGTTAAAGGAGTGCATATTAAATTTGAGATAGTCTATTATCACAGTAAAAAGTTCATCATTGTTAGTAGAAGATTCTGTGAAAACTTTCCAGTGCATTTGCTCTGGCATGTATTGAACATATTGTGGCATAAAGACTTTTAAACTCAGTTAATTCTTTATTTATTGCAATTCAAATAATAACATTGCAATATTATTTTAATTGTCAATTTGACAAAATGCTAAATGGTATTATATGTTTAGTTTTAAATTTCTGCTAAATACTGACATGGTAAAATTAGTATAGCAGAAGACCAAATTTGTTCCTGTCAGATATTTGTCCATATTTTTCTACAGTATGATTTTGTTTACAATACCAGTTTTATTTCATATAAATATGTGCAATTTTTGTATTTATATTTTCTTCAGTTATTCTCAGTAAAATTGTTTTTTTACTTTTTATCTTGACTTTATATTTTACTAAAAATTATGTGTTTCTAAATTTATCTATGTATTTAAAGGACACCCAGATGTGGTACAGCTTGACTGGCATGTAGCTTTAACATAAGTTAGGGGTATGGTTAGGGATGTTAAGTACTGCATTTCATTTGCAACTAAAATTAACCTTTAATGCTATCACCAACATTGCATGAGATGAGAGTTGCACTGAGCTTAGATTTTTTAAATAGCACATAGGTTAGGGCTTCTTTATTCTTTATCTTAGTTAGGACTCTAGTCTTATACAAGCCAAGTGTGGACACTCTTCCCTAATATGATCTCTAACTTACCTTTAACTTTTATTAAGATAGAGTATTATAGCAGGAGAAGTTAGTTATTAATTTATAGCACAGGTGAATCCATTCTGTGACTTAAAGCCATCAATAAATAAGTTATTAGGATTGCTTGCTGATTTCATACCAATGCCACAATATTTTGCATTATCAAAAATTGTGTTCCTCTGAGTTATGAACAGCTTTCTTGGTGTGTACTTTTTGCTGTTGTAGGTTAGTGGTTTGATCAAAATTCCCTTATGAAGTTGCTTAACTGTATTCAGATCCAGTATAGGTAGATATTCTTGAGCAAAAACATGTGTGTTGTAGACACAATCCAGAGTATTCATGGGAGGGACAAAGGTTCTGAAATACATGATATTTTCAAAACCCACAACTTCTGATTTCTTTATATTTTGTTTGCTTATGTCTCTGACAATAATCACACATCATCTAGAATATTTTGTTACATAGTAGCAGAGAGCAGAGAGTAGTTCCACATGGCCCCTGGTGGAAATCATATGTTGCCTCCATATTTTGATGATGACAAGCAATATGATATTTGGAGATCTGAAGTGAATGTATACCAAATAGTTATTGATCTTATGGCTGCACTAGCCTTAGCTTTCTCATTACAACAAGTGAAATGGGAAATTGCTCTGGAAATTAAATTCAATGATCTTAAACATGAAGTAAATGCAATGAAGTTGTTAATAGATAAGTTAAAATCTGTATATACTAAAGAAACTGTGGATTAAATTTATGAAGTTTATGTACAATTTGTTAATCATGTTAAAGGTGTATCAGTCAGTGAATACATTGTTCTTTTTGAAGGAGTAAACAATCAGATGAAGCTACATAAAATGGTATTATCGGATGTGGTTTTGGCATGTAAATTATTATATTCTTTTGGTTTGAAGATTAGGGAAATACAAATAGTTTTGTTATCTGCAACCAAACTTGATTATGTTGAAGTTAAGTCATCACTCAAAAGAATTTTTTCTTTAAATCCTATTATGACTATCAATGATGATTTGGCTTCTCCTCCAATAATTAAATGTGAACAAGAGGTTTTTCATGTATTAGGTGTTCTAATGCTCAGATTCTGTTTTTTTACAATATCATACAAATAGGTGGCATTATAATAATAATAATACATATTTTACTCTTAATTCTAATCCATGTTTACTAAATCAAATTACAAATTCTGAACAACAAAAACTCAATCCATTAAATAGTGTATCCAAATGTGCTAAATGTGCATCACTGTATTATTGGGTTAAGCATTGTTCTTTTATAAAGCAGCAAGATGTTGGTGAAGTATATTCATCATATGCAAGCAATGTAACAGAAGATTTATTGTGAGAGTCACATGACCATTGTATACTTGATGGCACATGCACATCTACAGTCATTGATGGAAAATGGTTGCAGATTTTTCTCAATACTGTTGATATATCAATACAACCATGATGTCATATACTGAAAGATCTAACACATCTATTATTTTTGTTGATGGTAAGAGTATTAAGAGGTATGCTACATTTACCTATTTGTTTTGGATCTATTCAATGTTCCTTGAAAGCAGAGGTAGTACTAGGTAAGCTGCCTTTATTAATGAGAGTTAGTAGCATGCAAAGACCTTGTTTTACAATAAACTTACATGATAAATAGGTTATTGTGGGTAATTCCTTAGAAAGGATCCAATTGAAAATGAATACTTTTCACAGTATATTAATGCCTATATTTTCTAAAAGGTTTGACTCAATTTATTTCATTAGTGGTATTGATTTAGACAATATGTCAATTCAAAAACTTCAGTTAGGTCATTGTTCAGCTGAGAAGTTAGAAAGTTTGTTAAAAAACATAGGTTATGGTAGTAAGGTTTTTGATGATTTAATATTTAGAACAATGCAACAATGTGAAGTTTGTGTTCAATTTGAATGCGCCCTTATTAAGCCAGCCACATGCTTACTGTAGCATAATCTATCATGATTGCTGCTAAAGAATCTAAGATCAAAAATAACAATTAAAGTTAGCAACCAATGTGAATGAAAATTAGCTAACTAAGATTTAATAAACAAATATAATTAATGTACAAGAAAATATTTGTCAGTAAATAAATTTGACAAAAATTGGAAGACAAATTGCTCCTCATTAATTTTTGCTAAAACAGGCAAAAGAGAATTTAAATTTTAATGTAGAATCTCGCCAACCTTCATACTGCTAATTATTAGACTAATTTAGGAGCTGCTATAACAATTATTCCCTCCTCTAAGAGTACGGTAGGTGACGGACTCCATTCTCCATCTCTCTTCTTTCTGTTCTTTTGTTTAGCCGTTAAATAATTATATTATTATCTGATCAACTGATATTGATACAAAACTAAAGACCGATAATTTAGATTCCAAGACACGAGACGAGGGTACAAAGTACAGGGTTCGGCTTACCCGACCTGCAACAAAGCACAAAAGAGGAATTGAAGAATTAGGCTATAAGGAGTATTTCCATGCGATACTGGCACATCAATAGAGACACCAACCACAACTTAGATGACTCAGTGTAATGGAATAGTGTGCGTGAATATAATGGTGATACTGTGTGATACCTTACGAATTTATTGTATTGATTGTTCTTGTTATCGCTTAGTTTGTCTAATAAAGGAATCTCCCAACCTTGATGCATTAGCTTGTTATGAGTTCGTACATATAATAACCCTACATATAAATAATTACATGCTGGCCTAGAGTACATGTGAACAATCAATACAGTCAAGGGGAAATAACTGAATTGATAGTCCGTCAGTCTACTAGTAATCATACGTAATAAACAACATCCAATATAATGCAAACAGATCTTGTGATTTCCTAGATTTCCTGATGTACACAGATGTAATAACATAATGTAATAAAAGTTGTAATATGAACAATGAATGATAGGAAAGCTAATACGAGTAAAAGCCCCTATTCCTACACCTAACCTAAGAGCCTCTCGGGTAAGCACCGGCTATACACTTCACCCGTTAACTGGATCCGTGAACCACCGTCTAGAATACCCGAGAGCTCGAACGTTTAGCTTTCCATTGTATTAAGTAAAATAACCTGATACAAAAACGCAAAGTAAATCCAGTAAATTAGATTCATCAACAATATGATCAACTACACACTTTTTATAGTAAAAGAATTAACAACAATCAAATATTTAACTAGTACCTGCTAATTCCAGTTGTTTACAATTTCGAACGTTTTTAATTTCTGTTCGTCTGCTGATTACGCAGTTCTGCCTTAATTAGCGGTAGCGATTTAGTCTAGTGCTGTTTTGCCAAATTAATTAATATCAAAATTACTGCACTATAAATTTACAAAATAACTAATTAATCTTATGCATATGTTTTTACAATTAATATTTTATTTTAATATTCAGTCTTAGTTTCTTCTTCCTTCTTTCTCAATTTGACCACATCTGCTAAGATTACGATTATGTTACATTAATTTGAAAGGTAATTGTTTTTGATTATACTATAAATAGAAGCAACTCAGTGTAAATTTGATGAAATAAATTCTTTGGAGTTATTTCATTTTCTACCTATTTTTGTGGTTTGATTATTTAATTGAAATATCAACTAAGCAGTTCTTGCTGAATAGTGGTCAGGATTCCATGACAGGAATGATTCTAGGTTCTGTGCCCTTGACGAATAAGTGCATTTAGGCTAGGTCTATGATTAAGGTTTTTTCTTTAGTCTGCTTAGCTAGCTATCATTTGTCTGTGAACATGTATATTATAACAAATTCAAAAATGGCTATTTATTCAAATGTAGGACTTATATTAACTTTTTAGATTCAAATTGTTTGACTATAATGTGACCAATAATGTGACTGTAATTGATTTAATTAATAATTAAATGTATGATAGGAAGCTGCTAGTTATTTAATTGTTTGCTATCTAGCTGATTTTGCCAATAGTTTTTGATAATGGTGACTTAGAATTATTACTGACTTTAATTATTCCATGTAATAAACAGCTAGTAACATGTCCAGTTGCATAACACAATCAATAGTTTGTTCAGTTAGTTAATCTGTACAAAAAAACACAAAACCTCAAAAGAGATAAGTCAAATTGTGTCATGTCTATTATTCACACCACTGTATGCTAAGTTACACATATTAAATATTTTCTGAGCTGAGTACTGGCAAAATGGATTACTTGTTGGCATGGAGAACTGTGCCAGGCAGATTACCACTGGAAGAAATCACTTCATGGAGACTTCCCCTAAATAGGGGATGTTATTTAACCATGTAATTAAGTTATTGGAATGCAGCAAATCCCTGTAGTGATTAAATTAGTTAGATCCCTTCCTACTGAGCAGAATGAGAATTAAATTAAAAGATTTAATTCACAATTATCTTTGACAAACTTCCAAAACTATTATCTATGTCTTTTTAAAATTCTAGTGTTTGAGGCTTGGTATTCTATGAAAGATGTTAACAGACAGAGGAGGGTAGTTTAATAATGATGAAATTAGTTTTTGTGTAGACAATTTTCATATAAATGTAAGTACAAACCTCAGTGAAAAGTCCTTTTTCAAATAGTATCTGAGAAAGATATCATAACATAATTACTGAAATTTTTCAAAACTAAGATGTGATTATACCATACAACTTGATAATGAAACTGCATTACAATATGTTGCGCTTTCTAAAAAAATTTTAAACAATATAAATGGCTTTACTCCTTTTCAAATTGTGTATGGGAATATTACTAATTTACCTTCAGTATTTAATAGTTAGCCACCAATTCTGGAGAATGTGACGTCTTCAGAAATTGTTAGTTCACATTTACATTGTCTTCAAAGTACTCAGCAGAAATATTTGATGGCCAAATAATCACATAGGATTAAAACTGCACTATCATTCAAAAATTTGACCTGATAAAGGTCCTTTTCTAATGGGTAAAATGTGTGTTATAAGTGGAATGATTCTAATCAATAGAATGGTCCTGGCAAGGTGGTTGGTGAAAAAGCAAAAATTGTATTTGTCTGCAATGGGTGATGCATTGTAAGAGTACATGATTCTAAACATAGAAAATATAATGTAGACTCATTTGCACCTTGTTTTGAAAAGTTAACAAACAAGTTACTAATGAATGAAGTGATGTGGAAGTTGGTGTTAGTAAGTATTGTGGATATAATGAACAGGGTTGAATGTAAGAACAGTTGCCAAAAACAAACCAGGTTGCTGAATTTATACCAAAGAACTCAGCATTCTCTGATAAGGTTCTTCTGATTAAGGTAATAGGAAGAAGTGGAAATAGCACAGGGAAGAATTGTTATTATATGAATATAGCAAATATTGAGCCTCATGAAGTAGATCAGCAAGTTGCATTACTCAGTAGTACAGATAAGTAGCAGTCAGCTAAAAATGAAGAAATTGATAACTGGGTAAACAATGATGTTCTTAAAACAGTAGATGATTATGTTCAAGAATTTGTTACAAAATAGAAGGGTTCTTACTAAGAAGAGATGTGGCACATTGAAGTCAATGTTGGTGGCACAGGGTTTTCAGGACCCAGATGTCTCTGTTTTAGTTAAACATTCACTCACATGTGCTTGAAATTCTCTTCATCTGTTTTTGTCATTTTATTCTAGCAATAGAAATAGATGGAAGTGCTAAACTATGAACATTAAAACACCTTTCTTACAGTGTGAGCACTTAGATAGAGACGTTTTTATTAAGCCACCTAGGGAGAGAGGTGTTTTGCATCACAAGTTGTGGAAACTTACTAAGTGTGTCTATCGATTAGCAGATGCACCATGACGTTGGTACAATTGTGTTAAAAAATAAATATTAAGAACAGCTTGTCTTATATCTAATTATGATCCTTGCATCTTCTATTTGCCCTACTCTGGAGTACTACATAGTATTATTTCTATACATGTGAACGATTTTTGGTGGTGTGGCGATAGTAACTTTATTAACCATGTTGTGGAGTTATTGAATGATGTGTTTGATGTTGGTGCAGAATGTCTTGGACATTACTGAAAGTACCAATTATGATTCAGATAAAATGCAAATCCCAACTGATGAAGAGAGAAAACAAATTCAGTAGTTTTCATATCATTAACGTCCTGACTAAGCATTTGCTGTATCTGATTATACTGGTAAGGTGAACTCAAGTGCAGTTTGAGATGTGTTTGCACTTTCAAATTAAAGGAAAAGTTGGGTTTAGTAAAAATTTGCTTAAATTTCCTAATTTGAGAGAGATGTCTCACTAGAAGATAAGTTATTATAGTGATGCATCTTTTTGGCAAGGGCAAAGAATGTAAGAGTCAAGCTATGTGTTTGTTGTTTTTGAAGGTGTATTTTGCAATATGTTATTGCTGTCATGGCGTCTTTTAAATTGCGAAGAGCTGCTAGAAGTACAATTTCTGCTGAAACTATGACATGTACTAAAGCTGTTGACGCTGCATTACTAATTAGGAATATTATGAAGGAAGCTCATTGTATTCAGCCTCCTATCATGGCATATACTGATAATCAGTCAATTATTGAAGCTATCTATTCTACATTACAAAAGGTTACGAACTGCTTTAAGTTATTTGTAAGAGTTGATTGATAACAAGGAACTTATGGAAATAAAGTGGGTGGAGGCCAGGTAAAATCGTTGCTCACATAACTGGATCAGGATATCCGGTAAAATTTAGCTTGTTTATTGGATTTTACCGGATAACATATTCTCAGATAAAACTTGTTTTAAAATGGAATTTTCGAGTAAAAAATTATGTTTTTCCATGATATGGAAGTTCTCATGCAACAAAACAAATTTTTGACATATCAGGACGTAGGCTATTAATTATTTTTTTATTTTTATTTCCAAGAGGTCAATAGTAATTAAGAAATGAGGTTGTTCTTCATTAATATTAGGGCAAGTCTGATTAAAATTAGATGGTTTTCAGACCTGGGATGCAGTTAAATAGGAAGTTATAAAACAGTTATATATATCATAAAAGTCATATTTTGGCATACTTTCATTAAAAAATTTTAAAATTTAATTTTTGGATTGTGACTGCTTTAAATCATTTGAACTTATATATATATATATATATATACATATATATATATATATACTCATACAATTTCGATTAACGAACTTCCAGGCCTAACCCCCAAGAAGTTTAATTGATCCACCCTGGTCGACGCGTTTCTAGAAAAAGCCGTGTATGCGGGCAGCTGAAAAAATATTAAAGAAAAATTTATGTGTTGTTATTATAATTTAGTGCCACAGTTGTTTTAAAAACTATGTACATTTTTATTTAAGTGATTTTGCAAGGAACACGTCTTGCAAAACTGTGTCAGGCGTACTCAGCCAAAATATATGAGGATTGACAATCTAATTGCTTCAATTAAGGCTGCTATCATAAAGTATCAAAGTTGCCCAATGTTTGACAGGGTTAAATCCCCACCAGATCTTGTTATTACTCCCACCTTTGAACCTGGAAATGATACCTGTGAAACAATCACCTATATCAACTCACGATTAGAAAATACCGGTTTAACTGCTATAATGGAAGGAAAGGGGATGGTCATTTTAAAAGGAATTGTATGCCTAGTTACGAAAATGTCAAGTAACATAGGTTGCATTTGAGAGATGTTTTTCTATGTTGAGAAAAAATTTGGCTTATGAGAAAAATCCACAATAACCACAATAATATATGGAAATTTATGTACTGCTATTATAATTTAGTGAAGCAGTGACTTATTATTATGTAAAAGATTTTGTATTTGTTCTATATCTTGTTCTCAGTTAAATGCACCATTCTGAAAAATGGAAGATGAAATTTTATAGCATATTTAACTAAATTCCGTCATATTTTGTCATAAAAATAAGGTCATATTTTGTTTTTAAAAATCATATTTCTGGATGCCCTCGTAATAATTGAAAAATATATTATCCGGTATCCGTTAAATAATCCGATATCCGGCAGTCAAATTACCTGGAATTATCCGGTAACCGGTATATTCAATGAACTATCCGAATCCCATCCCTAGTGGAGACAAAGTTTCAGATGGGTGATTGTTTTACAAAACACAGAACAGTATCATCTGATTCTCTGTCTAATGGTTTAAACGTGGCAAACTTAAAGAAAGAAAATTAGTGCCGATATTGTGGATTGTGTTGTGGTATAGAAACAAAAGTAGAAATGTGGCAGAATGTATATATATATATATATATATATATATATATATATATATATATACAGTGCTGGACATTAAAATGGCAACTCTGAATTTCGACATGTTACACTTATTTTCAATAAAAACCAATATTATGAGCAAGTGTTATTTTGTGTAAAAACCCCAAAAATGACTTTTATTTAAAAAAATTCGACTTCTACCAAAAGATATTAATAAAAATATTTCTTTTTTTCATTTCAACCTTTACATAAAAATGGCAACTACTCTTTTCAGCCATTAAAAAAAATCTAACTTCAACAAAATGAACTCTAATTAGTTTAATTTACCATGTTTAGCATTGTATAATTATTCACGATTATTCGTGGACCTTGAAATCAATATCTACAGGAATACCTAAAATTGGGCAAAATATATTTTTAATTATTGGAAAAAATAATGTTTAAAAATTAAATCTAAATGAGGCATTTTTGTGTGCTTGTTGTTATTGGTTATAATAAAAAATTCATTATACTTTCCATTGTCAATCTTAATTCAATGTAAATTGTGAGCATGCTAGCATTTCCTTCAACCCTTTGTTGGGTTTGTGTTAGTTTAAACTGCAATGTTTAAACTATATTAATATAAAAGTTTGCTGTTACTACATTTGAGACATTGCTCTAATGCTTAAATCATATTTTTGCCACCAGTGGCCCACCAATTAGCCAACAGTGGACCACTGGTGAACCACCAGCTAGCCACTGGTGGTCCACTGGTGCACGGGTGGCCAAAACCCACCTGGTGGGCCACCGTATCTGCCACTGGTGGACCACCAGTGGACCACTGGTGGTCCACCAGTATTTGGCTACGTGGGGGGTACCGCAAAAGAGCTTTCTGATATTGAAAAAACAAGAATTCTGACATATTTGGATGCTGTTTTATCACAAGCAAGCATTGCAGAGAAACTACAAAGATATAAATCAACTATAAGTCAATTTTTAAAGCGAAAAAGCAAGGAAAAGACACCAAGTAAGCGAGCGGGGAAAAACATCCATTCTTGCCCCCAGAAACAAAAGAACTATTCTAAGAGAAGCCTCCAACACTGGCAACTCATCATCCAAGATAAAGCACGATTTAGATCTACTGGTAAGTGCAAGACAGGTCCGTCGTATTCTACACAATGCAAGTAATATGATTTATACCAAGCGCAAAACCACGCCAAAGCTGACGAAAAAACATGAAAAAAAATTGATTTTGCAAGAACTCACTTGACAAATAGCACAGATTGGAGGAAAATCGTCTTTACTGACGAGAGAAAAAATTCAATTTAGATGGGCCGGGCGGATTTCAATTCTATTGGCATGACTTACGCAAAGAGCCGCAATACTTTTGCAAGAGGCAGTTGGGGGGGGGATCAGTTATGATATTGCAACATCCTCTACCAGGCATTATTACTGTTTGTCCTTTATTACTCTATGACCTATATTTGCGGGTAGGGATTTACTAATTAGATACTGCTTTAGCTTTTGTGTATTTCTGGTAATGTAACTTAACAAGATTTGACTATTCACTATTTAGATGACGAAGCCACGCAGCATTTCCTCCAATGATCGATAGTGGGCATCTGCCCAAAGATGATCTCTACATCCAGTTTCACTTGTTCACCAAGGATCCATTTGGTTGAGTTCCACTTCTCAGCTCAACGATGTAACTTATGTGTACCCTATCCTAGCTCGGTGTAAACTCAAGACAAGACACAATTCGACATAGTCTTTTTTTGTAAAAGTTTTTCATGTTAATGCAATAGGACTTGTCACTAGCTGCTCTGTTAATATTACATATAGCCATTACCGAAATATATTGGCTTTAATAACTAGTTTAATTATAAGCAGCATCCTAACCTACATTTAATAATTACTACATGTTCATTCACATTATCAGGTCCTATTATAGTTAATAATTTGGATCTAAAATAGTATAGATATAATTCCTAGGTTTTGGTCATACGACCATATGTCGAATCTATTATAGTTAATACATGTAGCAAGTGATTGATAGTCAAATAAATGAGAGAAAAACCCCTATGCCTAACATAAGTGCACTTTCATGATCTGGCACAAAGACCCTAGAATCAATCTCGTGATGGATCCAGGCCACTACTAAACACAACTCGTTTAGCTTGATATTCTATTAAATAATCAAACCGTATAAAGAAATTAATGTAAGAATTCCAAATCAATTTATTTATCAATTGCTTACACTGATTTTTATCTATTTATAGTATTTCAGAGAAAGTACCTGTCGATTTCGAATTTAAATCTTTCGTCTGCCAAGATGGCGGCTAAAAATAATGGCATCGACTTTGCCCCCTTGGTTTTGACAAAAGTATTATTATCAGCAGAAACTAATCTCTCATAATTGACACTTGTTCTTACTTGGTTGCATAACACAAATTAATCTAAACTGATCATATAATTTTACAATATTTTTTAATCATAATTTGTCTTTGATCTTATTCTCCTTTCAAATCGACGTTAGCAGCTTAATTAATTTGGATGATGCTACAATATGGGCAGGAATATCCATTAAAGGTTAAACAAAAATGGCAATTGTAACAGGAAAAGATTCTCCCAGTTATATTTATACTCTTTCAGAATATTCTGCCACCTCCACTATGGTTTAAATTGTACGCTATAACAAGATAATGCGACATGTCATGTCTCAAAAACAATGAAAGAGTGGTTAAAAAGTATGGATATTAACACTTTAGAATGGCCAGCACACAGCCCTTATCTCAACCCTATTGAAATGGTGTGGAGTGTACTTGCTAGAAATGTTTATAAATGTGTGGACAAGCTGATTCAGGAATTTGAGGTTTCTTAGGATCAGTTACATCAGAATTATATTGCTGACGTTATCCAGAGCATGCTGAAGCGGTGTCTAAGTATTATTGATATGAAATGTATATTGCATTTGCAAGACTCCTATATTATTTTATGTTTCAGCTCAACTTCAGCGAAATTGGAGAGAACTATCCAAAGTGCATACTGATCAGTCTGTAATTTCGCAGCACTTTACTGGCTCAAAGTTGCAAGAAATTGATACGTTTCCTATTAGTTTGTTACTTCTTGCATTTAAATTTATCATAAGAGTTCCTCATTTACATTGTACTATTCGAATTTTTTAGATGTTTCATTAAGATTGTTGGAGGCACCAATTGCAAAGAACTGGTAAGATGAATTATGCAGAAACTGATCACTAATTACCTTCCCTGCCACTCAGGCAGCCAATCTTCTGGGCAAAGCATTTTCCTAAGTCTAGTTAAATATATACATGAAAAATATATATATATATATATATATATATATATATATATATGTAGCATATATAATGTATATAAAATTAGATTTTAAGAGCAGGAAGCGACATTGTACTTCAATTGAGTTTGAGAACAGGACTGGAATTTAATGTGACAATAAAGTTTAATTGAGATTGGCATACAGGACTGGAATTTAATCTGAAATTCCCAAGAGTGAATTCACCTCACAAATCCAACTTGTACGGATTAGCATATATTGTGGCATAATCCATCAAATAATCATGTGTGGTCAAAATAAGAAGAAAGATGGATGTAACTAAGACTAAAGTATAATAATGATTAATATGTAAACACATGATTATGATGGATTATTTGATTTGTAAATTGTTTTATGCAGTTTATATTTAAATTTTGCTCGACAGTATTTGGCAAAAACAAAGATGGCCAAACAGCGTACTCTAATTAATGCTGACATTGCGTAATTAATAGCAGAACTAAAATACGAGGGAAAATTGTAAACAAGAATCAATCAAACAGGTACTAGTCGAGTATTTGATTATTTACTAAAAAGTGCTATAAATATGGTACAATTGTTGAGATAGTTGATGAACGAATTTAGTTTGGATTTAGTTCTTCTCTTGTCAGGTTATTTAATACTTTATGGAAAGCTAAACGTTTAAGTGCTAGAGGTAATTGTGCAGTGGTTCCCACATCCATTTAAAGGAATGCTGGAGCAGCCTCACGATCAGCTATTCAACAGTGGTGAGGGCAATAGCTGTAATTTCCTTGCAGTGCTTTTAGGTTACAAATAGGGATAGGGATTTTTCTTTGTTATAGCTTTCCTATTACTCATTGCTTGTCAGTTATTATGATTCTATTTACCCTGCTCTACATGTTTATTATTCCATTATTGAATCCTGTTATTACATTACACTTATTATTACTTCAGTAGTAGATTTAAGTTGCTCATTGTTTTATCCCACAGACTTTTGGCTGACTTATGTAGTCACTTTCTTGCCGACAGCATTGATTGTTTACATGTACAAAGGGCAGCGTGTATTACTATATCTGTAGGGCTATTATATGTAAGGCTTGATAACAAGTGAAAGCATTGCGGTTGCTGTGTTCAATTATCTTTACATAGTCATAAAAACAAAAACAATCAATGCACTAAATTCATAGGTAGTCACCAATACACAATCACTGAGTTTCCTAATTGTTATAGCTTTCCTATTACTCATTGCTTGTCAGTTATTATGATTCTATTTACCCTGCTCTACATGTTTATTATTCCATTATTGAATCCTGTTATTACATTACACTTATTATTACTTCAGTAGTAGATTTAAGTTGCTCATTGTTTTATCCCACAGACTTTTGGCTGACTTATGTAGTCACTTTCTTGCCGACAGCATTGATTGTTTACATGTACAAAGGGCAGCGTGTATTACTATATCTGTAGGGCTATTATATGTAAGGCTTGATAACAAGTGAAAGCATTGCGGTTGCTGTGTTCAATTATCTTTACATAGTCATAAAAACAAAAACAATCAATGCACTAAATTCATAGGTAGTCACCAATACACAATCACTGAGTTTCCTATTCACACACAGATCCGGTTAATGGTTTTCACTGCAGAGTTCAAACACAAGTTGTAGTTGTGGCTGATCAACGGATCTCTGGAATCGCATGGCACTGTTTCGGGTTTTGACCCTGTCTTCCATCTACCACTCTTTATCTAAATGAGTCATTGTTAGATAAACAATTAGATAAGCTAATGTTTATTAATATAAGTTAATCAGACTAACACTCAAATGAAAGGAGAGGATTAGGGGCTTGTCAAGCTTACTTGTTGTATCAACTATGAAAAGTAATGAGTTACTATGAAATAAGTGCAAAAAGTGGATTGGCAAGATTCTACAGGGCGACCATGACAGGCGCCCAAAGAGCGTGCATGAAGGAGAGAAATGCTATAGTGAAAATATGATTGGTGTGAAAAATAGTTAACTTAGAAGAAGAAGATTAGTCTAGCACATAACAAACAAGAAGTATTACTTTATTACTTATGATCAAGTCAAGATAGTTGTTTCCTCTCAATTATAAAGAAAATCAGTATGCACTTAAATATGAGACAAGCAAGAGTAACCTAAGCACAGAAAAAATGGTTGAAAGGCATCATGAAACAATTACTTCTAGTTATGATGAAGATGGTGAATTCATGTAAAAAATAGAGGACGAAACCCAAAACACAAAAAACACCCCAAAATCAGAGAACCCCAGGAGATGTGAACATGTCCCTCGAAAGTGAGACTTCCCCAATGGAAATAGGGCTGCAATCAGGGCAAGAAAACACAGAATTTTTGATAGTTGAACTGACAAAAATAATAGAAAATAATAATAATGAAAGAAGAGAGTTGATGATACAAATAGAAAATTTGACTCAAAGGATGTTTGAGATAGAGATGGCAAACATTGAGAAAGACAAACGCATTGAAGAGATTACACAAGATACCAGTATAAGGCTAATGGAGCAGAGAAACTTATTTCAAAAACAAATTGAAAAGTTAGTGGAAGTGAATAAAGAGATTAAAGCACAGAGTGAGAAGTTACAACAACTGATGACTCAGATGCATGAAGAAAATGTGAGCTTGGGGGAAGAGAATATGTCAAAACAACTTGAGATCAACAATCTCAAGGATGAAATTTGATTGATATCATTAACAAATGAAGAAAATCAAGGCAAAGAGAAAGGAAACATTAAGGTAATACAAAATAAAATAACACAAGACCCAGAAAAATTAATTGGAAGTAATCCAGTAAAGGAAACACAAAGTGAAATGTATAAGAACTGTGAAACAGAAGACGAATTTGTAGAAAAATTCGTTATAAATATAACTAAACAAGTAAAAGACAACTGTAAAAACTCAAGTGAGACAAAACCAATATACAAAGAAATGATATTGCCAGATGAAGAAGACAATGATATGCTGGCATGTAAAGTGATGCTCCCAAAATTCACAGGAAGACTAGATAGCTACTCACCGACATTTAAGGAATGGATCCAAATGTTTGAGATGAGCATGAAGGAAAGAAAAGTAATACAAAAGCAATCGCAGCAAGATTCCCTTTATATTTGGGGAGGGGCGCAGCATATCAACATTATTTAGTATTGGATTTGGAAACAAAAACAGACTATAAGAAATTAATAGGAGAATATCAAAGGTACTACAATGATGAGAGCTTTAAGAGTCAATATCGTATGTTACTAAACTGTATGAAAATGAATAAGAGGGAAGATTTACGGAATTATATGTCACAAATGGAGAGACTATTGAAGTTAAGTTCCAGAGAGAGCACATATTTAAAATATGATTTGTTTTCCCATATTTGCAAGGGATTACCAGAACCAATTCGAGAACAGTTTGAAATAAAATGTGATGCAGAATGATAAGAAAAGGATTGGGGATACAGGTTACTATGGAAAACAAAGCTCGGAATAATGAAAAGTCAACAATAATAAAGACAATGATACCATCAACAATAAATGGAACATATAAAATAAAGAAAGATGAAATGGGAAAACCAAAGGACAAAATCATTAGAATAAAGTTAAAAGATGGGACAATAAGGCAAATAAACAGAAAAGATTTGAAATGTCAAACATGCGGAAAGAAGGGTCATACAAAGAAATACTGCAGACAACAAATTAATTTTATTAAGGAGGAAGAGGCGTATTTTGATGATGAAGATTTGTTGGATGATGAGGAAGAGCCTGAACAAATCAAAGAAACAGAGAATGATATTTTAAACTGAAGGGAGTGCCACCTCCAGTAAACCGTGCACCATTTCTAATTGTAACAGACCTAATCAAAACAAATACAATCACAGTTGTAATAAATGGTGTAATGGTCAAAGCAACCATAGATATGGGAGCAGTAATATCAATAATCACTGATGAATGTGCAGAAAAGATAGGATTTGATAGAAGAAAGTTACAAAGTGAAAAGAGCAGGCTAATAAACACATCAGGAGACTATATTAATGTAAAAGGAAAACTAACAGAAATACTGATACAAATAGCTAATAAAACGTTTTCACAGACATTTACAGTTATCAATACAGAGAAAAATTCACTACCCTATGAAGTTATATTAGGTAATGATTTCTTAATGGATAACATGTGTATTATTGACTATATGAACAAAATGATATCAGTACAAGAAGAAGTAATTACAACTTGCAAAGAAGAAAACACAGAAGTAATAAAATTCCAATTAAGTGAGGATATAAGGATTCTACCAAATAATTGGAAGATGTGTCAGATATGAACGGAAAATCAAATAACTGCAGAAGTCATGATCTATGACCAGAAAGTGATTAACACAATAAAGTTGTCAATTCCCTCAAGTTTGTGTATACTGAAGGAAGGTACTGGCACTATAACAATACTAAATGCAACAAACCATGTGGTCAATATAAAAAAGGATACCTTGAAACTAAAAGGGAAGAGAATTAAAACTGGAAGAATGACAGTAAATAAAATGATCAACATAGTGGAAGAGGATAAAGAATATCTGATACTGGAAGTAAACGAGGAAGACTATCAGCACTTAAGTTCTCAAGAGAGATGAACTTTTGGATAAATTAGATAGAACATTGAAAATTTTGTACAATGTGGAGTTATGCGTCAAAAGGAAGAAATGTGAAATTTTGAAAGAACAGGTGGTATTTCTAGGAAGACAAATCCAAAAAGGCGAGATAAGAATGAAGAACAATGTGAAAGACATGATACAGAATATTAGCAGTCTGAAAATGAAAAAAGATCTACAAAGGATAATGTGGTTTTAAATTACTATGGATCTTTTATAGCAAATGTAGCTCACAAAACAAGTAAAATGACGGCATTGCTCAAGAAGAATAAAAATTTTTAGTGGACGTGGAAAGAACAGGAGCAGTTGGATAACATAAAAAAGGAGTTAAGCAAAATGCCATCATTAAACACACCAGAGTATTATAAGGAATTTATTTTGGACTGCGACGTGAGTAATGTCGCCATAGGAGCATGCTTGGGTCAAGTGAAAGATGGTAAAGAGGTGTTGATACAATTTTTTAGTTGGAAGTTGAAGCAAAGTGAGGAGAATTATGGATCAACAAAACTGGAAATGTTATCATTAGTGGAAAGTATAAAAAAAATTCGGTACTTTTTGATAGGACAAACCTTTAAAGTAAGGACATATAATAGTGGGTTGGCATGGCTAAAAAAGTTTTCAGGCAATATATTGTCAATAGTATCAAGATGGATTGAATATCTTAATGAGTTTAAATTCACGATAGAGCACTGGAAAGGGACATTACACAAAAATGCAGGGTTTTGGACGGCGTTACAAGAATATCAAAGAGATATTGAAAAAGTTGATGGTGAAAAGAAAAAATTTCAATTTTTGCCGCATAGTGAGTATACAGAATTGCCTGAGATTAATGTGGATAAAAAAGGAAATACAATAATGCTGATAATGACCTAAGAAGAGATAACTGAGAATGATATAACTGAAAAACAAAAAACAGATATTATTCTTAGAGAAATATGAGAAAAAGTGTGTAATGAAAATTGGATACTGGGAAAAGAAGCTAACAGTTATTTTCTAAGATATAAATGGAAAGTGAACAATAACAGACTCCTATATGTAGAAGGAAAAACATTAAGGATAGTGATCCCCGAATATTATAAAAGGGAACTGGTCAGAAAAGTGCATGAAAATGGACATATTGGAATAATCCAAACAGAAAAAACTTTTAATGCTCGGTTTATAACAACAAGCATTAGGAAAACAGTTGAGGACATTATTAATAAGTGTACTACATTTCTAATAAATAAGAAAAGCCATTTCCCAGTACAAACGGCACCACTTGAGAAAATAACTGCAACTACACCCAATGAAATTGTACATGTGGATCTAGAAAAATTAGCGCAAGATGATGAGGGGTATCAATATGCTAACTGAAAAAACAGCAGCATACCACCCTCAAGCAAACTGAGCTGTTGAACGATTGAATAGGACTATGATTAAATTAATAAGAGTATTAACATCAAGAGTTGGAGGTAGAGACTGGAGAGAAGTAATAGAAATGGTGGAATACTTCTACAATACTTTGGTGCATTCAACAATGAGGATGACCCCATATAAAGCCATGTATGGTAGAGAAGTGGCAACACCAATATCAATGCAATACCATATGTACTCCGAGAAACCAGATAATGAATATATAAGGAAAATTAAAGATTAAATCACTGGAATTCATGAAGCAATGTGTCATAATACGAAGAAATCTGCAATAAGACAAGAAAGAAATTTCAACAAAAAGATATATGGCAAACCACACAGGGTAGGGGATAAGGTTTATGCTTACACTTTAATGAGAAAACAAGACGTGAACCAAATAAGGAAACTAAAAACACAGTATTCATGTCCATTCACCATTATACAAACACTACCTAATAACAATTATAAAATTAATGACGGAAGAGTATTACATTTTCAAAATTTAAAATGAGCAACGGTAAATATAGAGCAGGTAATGCTTGATAAACATGCAGAATTTAAAATCGTACAAGTTGATGATGGCATATATGCTGAAATGGATGACTTAGACAGCGTACATGAAGAAGAGTTCCAAGAAGAATATACACCCAAAAGAGGTGAACAGGAAGTTGAAAGAAGAGTGATGCCCCAGAGGGCAGTAAAAAATAAAATGAGATATAACCCCTAAATATGGGACATTAATTTAGTAACTGAATTTAGGAAAAATGAAGAGAACAATGCCAAGATCACTGATGAAAGCTAGCATCTTATACATATTTTTTGATGTATATTGGATACTTATAATATAATTAGTTTCCAAACATCATTTGGTTAAAATTTGAACAGGTTTTGAGCATTATTTATTGAGAAAATTGAAAATATGACGTCATCGCAGGTTGTAAAATAGACTTTTTTCCACATTTTTCATTTTTTGAACCACAAATTAATACAAAAACAAAACGAAAAGTTTTTTTCATTGATTTGTGTTATCTTAGACATAATACATTGGAAAACCTACGTCTCAAAGCTTATAGAAACAAAAATATTGTGCTATAGCCTCAAAAACTGGGTATTTTACTGTTTTTTACCAAAATTTTGATAATAGACCTCTGGAAAATGCTTACAGAGGAAAAAGTACAGGTCCTTTTCACTCAAAATTTTCAGGGAGTGTTCGTAACTACATTTTAGTCATTAGGAAAAAATTATATCATAATTGCATCACTAAAGATGTCTTTATAAAATTTTTTCTAGTTTTTTGTGTAAAAGGCTCTTTTTTACTGATTCTGATAAAATTTTGCATGATTGCAATATGACAAGTAAATGTTAGAAATCAATCAGTGCCATCATTTGTAGACAATTGATTGTGTGATGACGTCAAAGCATGACGTCAACATAAGACATGAAAATGGCGCAATTTACTATTTTTAGAGATTCCTGAATTCAAATTGGAAACAAGAAACACAGTTTAGGTAGACTTCAAATGATAAGAATTCACATTGGATTGATAAAATGAGTACTTTTAATAAAGTCAACAAAATAACGTCAAAATGATGTTACTATAACGTCATTTTGACAAAAACAACGTCAAAACACTGACATGACATTGTTAACACCAACATGACGTTGTCATATTTGCAGTTAATATAAAAAAATATTACTAGCAGAAAACAATCTCTGTATTAAGACTAATGCAGATATGTCAAGAATTTTTCAATTTTTTTTTTTCAGAATTTCGTAAATAATATCTACCTACAGTCAACAAGAGATTCATAAAACTAAAAGTTCAAAAGATTTTAAATTCAAATTTTCAGGGATTGGTTATAGATAAATTTTGTTCTCTGAGTCGAAAAATTTAGTTGTGTAATGGGGTCTAAAAAAAGTTATAAAAAATCTCCGACAGGGGGGGCAATTTCGCCCCCCCCAACTGGAATAGGGTTAATCAAAGTGTTCATAAATATTAAAATGAATTGCTGCAAATTTTTTGCAACTAGGTTAAAAACATGCTTACAGTTCTACAACTAGTAATTAACAAGACCTAATATTAAGGATATACATTAGTAACATCCAGTTTGAAGATTGTAAAAGAATGGTAAATTTATTCAATGGCAGTATTTAAAGGATTAGAAAAATAAACTAAAAAAATTATATTTTTGGATGCCTTTTTATGTGTACTAAGATTTAGAATATTCTCTATGATCCATATCAATTTGGGAATAAACTATGATTTAAATACATATATTTGATTTGTAGCTAGGAGCTCCATTTTTTCAATGTTGATTAAAATTTACTATTACATATTCTTTGTCAATGCAATTCTGATTGGAGAAGAACAGTGCAAAATAGGATGGGATTGACCTGATGCGTTTTTAATATTATATATATTTAACATTTATCTTAGTTACATTTTTTAACAGTAATTTGATATTTTTGAACTGAGAATATATTAAATATGTATCAGATCAATTTTTTGTTATTTGAAAAAGNTGCCATATTGTTTCTCTATCCAATAAATTTACTCATAATCGGGCTCGAAAATACAACAATCCAAAGAAGGCATTTATATCCATTATATCAACTGGTTTATAAAACGGATACTTTGACAAATCCAAATTTTCAGGAAGATTACTAAGAAACTTCTGAATTTCATTATTAGTGTTAGTTACTAAAAATGTTATCATAGCTTCATCAATAAATAATTGGAACGCAGATAAAGGATCTCTTACTAACTTGGCTGATCCTCTCGGACCAGGCGTATTCCTGATAATATTTTTTCTACTGCGAAGTAACAAACCATTATCATTAGAGGTAGTATATTCAATTTCAAACGACTTGTTTGCATTTGTAACAAAATAATGATTACTTTTTTGTTCGGGTATTGAAACGTAATTTATTTCATTGATAATATCGTGTATACTAGCAAATTTGATTTTTCTTGGTTATTCATTTTCTGGTGCATTATTTGGTGTTATTGTAGCTTCATCATTTCCTGCTGTCTGCATGTGACCTCGATCATTTTCAGCTACCTCTACTAATTGCTCTTGTAAATCAACATCTGAACCGTTACTCTCAGAACTTGATTCTTGTCCATCTGCATAGACATCTTCTCTTTCACCAATAAAAGTATGGGTGAGGAAATCTTCATTTTCTAAATCATTGTAGAAATCTTCCAGTAGTTTATCTTGTTCATTTCTTGTGCACCTACGTTTTTTTGGTGCCATTATAAAAAATGTATATATTCTACTGAAAAATAAAGATATAAATTACAAACAAATAAAACTATCTATACATTAGAATCAACTAACTTGAATAATAGAATCTTCATTTGAATATTGAATCTTTTGTTACATTGCAATCTTTTGTTGAATTGGCAATGCAATGGCTTTATGAGCTTCACTGTGAATACCATTCAAAAATGACAATTGATAAGAAGAAAGAAAAGTCAGTAATGTTAGAAACAACTTTTACCAATCAATAGAAGATTTTTTTGTTACATTGCAACAAAAACAATGTAATGGTTTCATGACTTTTGCAGAAAAAAATATAACAAAAAATGACTTCTAACAAAAAAAATGCATAAATGCAAGACATTTCAAATCAACTTGAGATACGTTAGAGACCTCATTTTACATTGAATATGTAAATAATGCGATCAATGGTTTCAAAAACATGATGCACAGTATCATATTGCAAAGAAAAGTTTCAAAATAGGAAAGAGCATAAGAATTCCCATTGGATTGATAAAATGAGTAATTTGAATAAAATCAACAAAATAACGTCAAAATGATGTTACTATTACGTCATTTTGACAAAAACGACGTCAAAACACCGACATAATGTTGTTAACACCGACATGACGTTGTCATATTTGCAGTTAATATAAAAAAATATTACTAGCAGAAAACAATCTCTGTATTAAGAATAATGCAGATATGTCAAGAATTTTTCAATTTTTTTTCAGAATTTCGTAAATAATATCTACCTATAGTCAACAAGAGATTCATAAAACTAAAAGTTCAAAAGATTTTAAATTCAAATTTTCAGGGATTGGTTATAGATAAATTTTGTTCTCTGAGTCGAAAAATTTAGTTGTGTAATGGGGTCTAAAAAAAGTTATAAAAAATCTCCGACAGGGGGGGCAATTTCGCCCCCCCCCCAACTGGAATAGGGTTAATCAAAGTGTTCATAAATATTAAAATGAATTGCTGCAAATTTTTTGCAACTAGGTTAAAAACATGCTTACAGTTCTACAACTAGTAATTAACAAGACCTAATATTAAGGATATACATTAGTAACATCCAGTTTGAAGATTGTAAAAGAATGGTAAATTTATTCAATGGCAGTATTTAAAGGATTAGAAAAATAAACTAAAAAAATTATATTTTTGGATGCCTTTTTATGTGTACTAAGATTTAGAATATTCTCTATGATCCATATCAATTTGGGAATAAACTATGATTTAAATACATATATTTGATTTGTAGCTAGGAGCTCCATTTTTTCAATGTTGATTAAAATTTACTATTACATATTCTTTGTCAATGCAATTCTGATTGGAGAAGAACAGTGCAAAATAGGATGGGATTGACCTGATGCGTTTTTAATATTATATATATTTAACATTTATCTTAGTTACATTTTTTAACAGTAATTTGATATTTTTGAACTGAGAATATATTAAATATGTATCAGATCAATTTTTTGTTATTTGAAAAAGTTTGAATTCCCTCCACAAATTTGCATAAAGGTGCCTGTTTTTTTTTGTTTACTTTGGTTAGAAATATAACTTCAGCTCCCATATAGGTTTTTTATATAAATTTGTTAAAGGAAAAGTCTGTATCTGACAAGTAGACATATTGCATGTTATGTTAGCACTTCTCTACTTCAAATAAGCCATCCTCCAGCAAAATTAAAAGTATTTTCATAATACCTGTTTTGTACAATTTGCCAGTAATTGCATTCACACACAGGAATCTGCAACAAGTTTTCAAATGATCTTGAAATAGAAAAAAATAAATCAATTTATTTGAAAACTTAAATGCATAGCTTAACCCTTATTCATACAGGCGTAGCATTTTGTTACAAAATGAAGTACTTTGACTTCTCATTTGCACCCAATGCGCAAAGCAAATAATTCCTTCAATATGCGCAAAGCAAATAATTCCTTCAATAAATATTGACAATACTTAATTATGTTCTACTATGATATGTTTTGAATTGGGCTATGCTCATTGACCAATCAAAATTACTAAATATTCCTTTAACATACAGCTGTAACATTTTGTTAGAATATTTCATACTACTAATATGCCAAAGTGTAAAGCCTTTTTATTAGATTCTCACATGTTTAAAGCCTTTGAATTTGATTTGGACAGTGACATAAGTGATATTACATCTTTAATAGAAAACAATGAAGAAATACATTACCATAATGGAGATGCAAAAAGTGGAAATGAAACTCATTCTGCCCCCATTATAGAAAATTCAGTAGGCACAGATAAGAATGATTTCTTGGCAAATAATTTTTATTCATCAGATGAGTGTATAAGTGATGATGATGATGCTAGTGGAATCCAATAGTTCCTTGGTTTTTCTTTCAGGTCTTAAATACTCATTAATTCCTTCATTTGGTGGACGAAAAAATCGCAAAACATTTTGAAGGATAATTGCAAAAATATTGCACACCCTAAAACTGAAATGAAAAGCTTTAGTTTGTTTATGTCAGATGATATCATGCTTGAAATTCTAAGAAGCACAAATCGTATGGTCAGGGATATTGTTTCTTTGCATAAAGCACCAATATATTACATGAAGAAGGTCACTCATTATGTACTTCTGGCTATCATTGCCATTCTTTTCAGAGCTGGAGTGGATGGAGCAAATTATACCTCCATACAAGAGTTATGGCAACCATATGATGCCAAACCTTTCTACAAAGCCGTTATGGGATTCCAAAGGTTTAAGTTTATTTTGCAGTGTATCAGATTTGATAATTACCACACCTGTCCAAAGTGGCAACAAAGTGATATATTAGCAGCAGTCTGATCTGTTTGGCAGTCCTTCAATGAACGTCTAAGTTTGTTTTATTCTCCATCTGATACTTTAACAGTAGATGAGCAGCTTGTTGGATTTAGAGATCAAGTACCTGGCCGCACCTATATGCCTAGTAAACAGTATGGGGTGAAAAATTTTTGCAGTGATGCACTCAATGGATTTGCTCTTTGTGGAAAGATTTATATGGCCAGAAAAGGTGATTCAACACATCACAATTAAGCTGCAGATGTTAGGAAAAGTTCAAACATAGTCCAAGATAACAATGTTTTTTGGGTTGTTATGTGGTTGTTTTATGGATCAAAAACAACGTTGTTTTAATGTCAAAATAGTACCATTTCATTGGTCAAAACAACATTGCTTCAACAACTTCACATTAGGTAGCTTTTTGGTTGTTTTTTATGAATGAAACTGCAATATTTTGAGGTCGTAACAACATTGTTTTGTGTTGTCACATGATTGTTTTAGCATTAATTTTATATGCAAAATAATATTTTACATTGCTAAGCTATTCAAACATTGCTGTTTAAACA
>CABFPE010000084.1:1453355-1466107 GCA_900660155.1 Hofstenia miamia
TGGCTAGAATTCCTACCATTGGTTATATCTGTATTACATATCTAATTAGGTGACCTATAAATCAACCAATAAAATGACTACGCATGTAACATTATTTAAATGTAAGGTAGGAAGCTGCAAGTAACTATTTACTTTATTTATCTATGTTAATTAAAGCCAATAGTTTTTGGTAATGGCTGAAGTAATATTTGTTAAGCAGCTAGTGACACTGCCAGGTTGTGAAGTACAAAATTACACATTACAAATTGAGTTTAAGTCAGTTACATCCAGCCTTGAGAGCTGCACTGAGTTAGGATAGGGAACACATAAGTTACTTTGTTGAGCTGAGACCTGGAACTACTCAATCAACAATGGAGGCACACAGATGTGGATTGGTTCAGAGATCGAAGTCTGCCAGATGCCACAGTGGAATCATGGAGAAGAACTGTGATGATAGCATACCTAAGTAGTATGGAGTTACTTAAAGTTAATGCAAGATAATGACAATGTGTCTCATGTTGGAGTAAAGAATCAATATCAGTGCATCCCTACTTGCATCCAACAGGAAATAATGATTTAAAAGAATAATTAACTCTCTTTTGATGCCTGGTAGCAGATGCTACAACAGTATATGCACAGCACCATTACAATAACTTGAATCACTAATAAACAAAAGCTAGAGAAACTACACAAACTTTCTACAAAATAATAAACTAAAGATATAGAGTACAATTTTATTATTGTTCAAGAATGTGTATAGCAAGAATACTAAAAATACATTTTAGCAAGTTCTTAGGAAACAATAAGTAGATTACTTCTATCAAAGAGAAAAGATAAGCAATTAAGATAACATAAGGAGTCATATGAATTCTCTCTACCACTTCTTAGAGTTCTCTCCTCCAAATTGTGAGTTAGTGTGGCATAATCAAGAAGAAAATAAATACAAATAAGGAAAAAATGATAAAAAGACAAAAAAACTAAGAGTGATTTATTATAATTCCTGATAAAGCTGATTTAGTGATAAATAATTTGTAAAGTGAATTTAGACAATTATGTTAATATTATTGTCAGCAAAAGTGCTTGACAAATTATCAATGACTAAAACACTAAGCTAATTAAGTAGTGTTGACATTGCATAATAATTGGCAGAAAAGAAATGTAAACAAATTTGAAATTTACAAGGACATGTACACGTTTTGATTATAATAACATTTGCAAAGTGCTATTAGTTGATGAATAAATTTATGTTTGATTTATTTTATACTTCAGCAGGTTTGATATATTATGCAAATGGAAAGCTAAGTGTTCAAGCACATGAGTAGTTTTAGGTGTTTAAGAAATTCAGTTAAATTAATTCTGGATAAGCTGCATGTCAGCAATTCATCTCTTCATGATGCAGCTGGTAGCCTGATTACTACAAATGTGTGTTCTTAGGTTGTCTGTATAAATATGGGTTTATAATTGTTTAGCTTTCCAACTAATTCATTCATTCAAATAATAGATGTTCTCAAACTACTGGAGAGTCACCCCTATGTTAACCCACAGTTTTAGTTCCAAATTTTTACAGTATAATAATATGATCTATTATGCTCATGAGGTGCCTATGAGCCTAATTATATCTTGAACATTACCCATGTTGGTTAAATTGATTATAAGATTAGTTAGTGTGAATGACCAACCATGTCAACTCAAATTCTGGCTGGCCACATTGATCATTGAAATTTACTTAGGTTGTTATCTATATTAACTATATCTATCTGTAGGGTTATTTAAATGTAAGATCAATAACAAGCAATTGCATCCAGGTTGCAAAGTTTCCTTTATTGCTATGCCAAATAATAACAATAGTGATCAATGCAAAAAATTAATTAGGGTGAACAGCATTACAGGATCACACATTATACATTGAGCACTGAGAAGTTTCCATGAGTCACAAACCAATCAACTGTAACTGGTGATTGCAATTGAGTGTTGATGGCTTCTTCATAGCATGGTTTGGCATTGGACTGTGGCCCTGTGATCAGCTGCTGTTGATTTAAAAGAATTCAGTTAATTGATAGATTATAAAGGGAGTATAGCAGTAAAGAATTGTCAAAATGGATAAGCAGGAAATTGTTGAAGTCTAAACCAATGTAAATGGACATTATAATTAAGTCATAAAAACATTCTTCAGTTCAGAGCAGATTCTACATGGCGACTGTGACAAGACACCTGATACATGCAATGAAGGAAATTTTTTTACTGTCAGTACCAATGCAAAACCCATATACATTAACTGAGTTAACTGAAATGGTTGCAGAAAACAGTGAAATATAAACTCAGTTGAAATCACAAATTGAGAAACTAACAGAAAATGTAATGGAACTCAAATCTATAAACTGTCAAAAAGAAAGATGGTTAAATGACATGAGAGAGGATACAAGCATGAGCAGATTCTATGTTAGTCTATTTGCAATACACCCTCTGAATTTGTTTAAATTCAAAATTTAAATGAAAATATATTATTTTTATGTTACAATGACAGAATGCAATTATAAGGGAATTCTTGTCAGCCTCACCTAAGGTAAAAAGTTTCAACAAAAAGGCACCTATTCTGACCAAATACAAACAGTGCAATATATCACAATTTTATTTAGAGTTTTTATTTGTATAACCTTAATCATCAATCATTGTAAAAGTACAGGTCACAAAAAGGATTCAGCAAAAAATAGTTCAGCTGATAGTAATTCACATAGCCTTTGAGTGAAATTTGAATTTTACAGTGATCATCCTTTCAATAAAAAAAGTGCTTAAAAAGAACTATAAGTGATTTTAGTATTTTTTAGTGTACCAGTGGATAATAAATTAGAGAAACTGTGTTGCAATAGAAATCAGTATCAATAAACTTTTAGTCAAGTTAGGTTCTCCTTTTTGAATTTCATTAATTTATCAAATTTTGATAAATGAAAGTGATTAGCTAAATTCAAATTTTGCAAAGGTGGTGTGACTTCACAAATGATTTTGGATGGTGCAAAGTAATACTGAATATGGAGAAGCATATTTCTATGAAACTAAATTAACTAACTCTAAGATTATATTTAATGCTTCTTCAGTTAAATGATATATGTATCTATGATGATTATGGAAGTTAATTTGTTTGATCATGGACTGTTGTACCAAATTTATAACTCAGTTAAATCTATTAGATTATTAAAGAGATGATCACAGAAATGCTGATGATCAGCAAGGAAGAAATTGATCATGTTAATTTTGCATTACTAATTACATGCCAATTTACAAGAAAAATTTTATTAATGTTATATTTAATGTTTCTAATCTCTTGTTATCACTACATAATATGCAATGCATTATCAGTAATTAAGGACTAAACTGAAGATTGTTGCAGTATGTTTTTTCCAACTGCAAACATCACACTGAGCAATGCAGTGTAGTTTATTAATCATTGTTATCTGCATTGTGCTAATGAGATGCTATTTGAGTCAACAACATTTTCTGTGAAGAAGACATTGAAACCTAAATAAATTGATGTTAGCTACCCATATGGCTTAAGCACATATTATAGATATATTCAGTTATATGCAGAGAAGAACTGTCAATTTAGAGAAGTCTAATGTTGATTATGATTAATTGTTGAAACCAATATTGTCAAGGATTGCTGATTAGTGTGAATTAAGATATAATTTTTAGTAGAAGATTTCACATGATGCCTGTGACATGTTCACAAAGAATGCATGAAAGAAAAAACATTTAATTACAGAGGGAATGAGAAATAAGAAACACCGATCAAGATAATCAGTGATGACAGAGTATAAAAAGAAAGATCATCTAGAATGTGAACAGAAAGGCATTCTTGGAATAGCTAAATCACAAGAAAGCATATAGGGTGACAGAGAATAAATGGAACAATTCTCTAGTCAGATGAAATTCAAATGTAAAGGCATTTCTGTATTCCCTAACACTGAAGACAATGATTGAAAAGATGGACCAAACACTATCAACCCATGTGAAGTACAACCACCACCAAAAATGAAGCACAATGGTAATTACCTGAAACAGAAATTTAAAAACAGAAAAAGTAAAACCCCATGTCACAAAATAAACCAAGGAATCACCCAACAACAGTACCAGCTAGATGCAATAACAGAGCTTCCCCAACTTATCAACCCTGAACCAATGGCACAATCACCAGAGGAGATAACATTTACAATACAACTACCCCAACAATCATCACCAGTATCATTAACATTGACAGACATCAAAGAAGTTTGAGATAACCAAAAAAAGACTGTGGATCAAGATAAAACAATTGAAAAGCAAACATGAATTAATAAACTCCTAACTAAGACTTTAGATGTCAGAAAGTATAACAGAACATAATAAAAGTGTATGCAGGCAAATCAAATGAATAAAAGATCAGCACAATCAAGAAATCAAACCAAGGGAAAAGAAGCATGCAATTGGAGTAAATGATATAACAACCAAAATCAAAGAAATTGAACAATTTAAGCATAACACAGAAATGTTAACTCAAGAAAAGGAATTGTTAGAAGACAGAATTAGAGTAACAAAACTAGAAGAGGAACAGAAGCAAGAAGAAATAAATGTGAAATTGAACAACTCACAACACAAAGATAAGCTATTGATCTTGATAAATGACTGAACACTACAAAAAGAACCTGAAACCCACTTGGAGGGGCATCATCATGAAAACCAAAATCCAGCTATGACCAACTTGACATGGAGAAACAGAAACATAGCTGCTTGATAGGTTAAGTAAATCAAGAAAAAGTTATTTCCAGAGACAAAAACAGAAGATAAACCACAACTTAGGTAATCAATATTAAGCTAAACAAGACAGCACAAAATGGGAAAATGCAAAGCAATGTTTAAAAAAAATATATAGGACAAATAAATTCCTTTGTGCCAAATTTAATATATGGCTGTCAATATTTGAATAAATGATGCAAGAACAAAGAGGGAGCCAAGAAACTGCAGCAGCAACATTTCCTCTCTTCTGATGGAGCAGCTTACCAACATTATTAAATGCTGGACAACATGACAAAAAGCAGCTACAAATTACTAATCAGAGATTTCAAGTCCTACTACAGAGGCAAAAGTTTTAAAAGTAAATATAAATTGATATTACAAAAACTTCAAAGTACCAGATTTGATAATCTATATGGATACATGCAACAAGTAGAATGCATGCTAAAGCTCAGCTCAAAAAAATTGCTACAACAAACATCACCTCTTCTCACACATTTTCAAGGAGCTGATGATCTGAGATAAGCATTCAAACTAAAATGTAATGCAGAAGACCCAATAGTGTAGCATCTTCTACAAGGCTTCAATACCCAATTCCTCCATTACAACAATATAACTGCTGTGGTATACTAGCAGGTAGAGATGTACTATTCTTAAACTGCATAGCTTCTATTGTAGAATCTTGACAATCTTCCAACTAATAAGCTTAACTTAATTTAGGAGCTGCTGTAACATTTTTCCCTCCTTGACTAGTACAGTAGGTGACAGATTATTAATTAAAATAATATCTGATCAACTACGATTGATACTTGAACTAACAACAGTAATTTAGGTGCAAGACAAGAGATAGATGGTACAATGTACAGGGTCACAAACCTGACCTGAAGCAAAGCACAAAGAGGAATCAAAGAAACTACAATCTAATGATTAATTCCAGCTGACACTTGAACATTGAGAGAAACACCAACCACAATGCCAGTGACTCAGTGTGTGAAACAATGTGTGAGGAAACAATAGTGATAATGTGTGATAGCTTACTAATTTATTGCATTGATTGTTCTTGTTATTAATGAGTTTGTAATATAAAGGGAATTTGCAACAAGGATGCATGAGCTTATTATCATTCCTTACATGTAATATCCCTACAGATAAATATATACATGCTGATCTAGTATACATGTGAACAACCAATGCAGCCACAAGAAAAAAGGAAAGTTGGTAGTTCAATCTACTGGTAATTACATATAATGAAATCACTATAATCCAATACATGAGTCATGAAATTTCCTATGAGGGATAACTGAAAGATCATAATATAGTAATACGAACAATGAATGATAGGAAAGCTATAACAAGTAAAAACCCCTATCCTTATACCTAACCTAAGAGCACATCAGGTAAGCACCAGCTACCAGCCAAAAAGCCTTTGGAATGGCAAACAAATTAATGTTAGGTGCTAAGCCATTACAAGCTCCCATTAAATGAAGTCATGGACCACTGTCTTGAATACCCTAGTGCTTGACTGTTTAGTTTCCATGAGAATTAATAAATAAACCTGACAAAGAAAAGCAAAGTAAATCCAATGAATTTAAGCCATCATCAAAATAATAAACTGCACCACTTTTATACTTGGAACTATTAAACAATCAAATATTTGTTTAATTAAATATTTGTTAAATCTAAGTTGTTGACAATTTTCTATTTTCTGATTTTCCTTCATCTACAGATTTACACACATCAGCATGAATTAGTGTTTGCCACTTTGGCCTTTTACCATTTGTCAAATATACTACCAAATTAATTAATATGAAAATACTGTTTTATAATTTTACAAATGATTTAACTAATCATAATCATGTGTGCACAATAAATATTTATTTTATAATTTAGTCTTAGTTCTTTCCCCTAATTCTCTCTTCTTGACCACATGATTGGATTATGTTACACTATATTATTAAACTCAAATAACTATGTGACTAATGGATGATATAACAAGTACTATTTAGGTGAGGAAGCCTTACAGTATCTTGGCCAGATGCTGACAGTTGGGCATCTGCCCAAAGCCAATCTCCAAATCAAGTAACAGCAAACTCTTTCCATTTCCATTGAGTGAGTTCTACCTCTCAGCTCACTGAAACATTTTATGTACACATGTGTGCCCTAACCTAGCTCAGTGATAAGTCAAGGCTCAACACAATTTGACTTAGTCTCAATTTGTAAAATGTACTATATGCTTGCAAACTTGATTGTCACTAGCTGCTTAAATAAATATGTAATTAGTCATTACTGACATATATTAGCTTTATTTAAATAAAACAAATAAATAGCAGCTTCCTAAACTACATATAATAATTGATACATGCAAGGTCTCATTATCAGTGAAATTATAGTCATGAATTTGTATCTAGTATAAATATAAATACAAAAACCTACATTTGGCTTACCAGCCTTATCTCAAATTTATTATTGTTCATACATGTAGGGAAGGATCAGTTGTTAGCAAAACATAAATATAAATCCCAAATTTGCACATACCCTAAATGAATGTTCATGGTTTGGAACAAGGAACCAAAAATATCAGTCCCATTATGGGATCCTCACCACTACTAACCACTAACTGTTAAGCTGAACATCATAGATAATAATCAAACCATAATAAACTAAAGATAAGAATTCCAAAGAATTTTCTTCAACAAATCTTACAAGGTTTTTCTCTATTTATATCTAAGTTCAAAAAGTACCTGTTGATTTTGAATTTCAAATTATTTTTATGCTAAGATGGCTAAAAATAATGGAAGCAAATTCACCCCCCAAATTAATCAAATCAACAAATACTAATTGTTATTCTTTTTACTGATAATTTCCTAGTTGCATTATACAAAAGTAATCTAAGATGATAATTAATTTATAATTTATTTTTTAATCAAGTTTCAGCTTGATCTTAGTTCTTCTCTGACAGACTGTTTTTAACAGCTTGATTAGTTTTGAATTATGCTACAGTAGAGACACTGATATACAAACCTTTTACATTTAGTATCACACTAGACAACAACAATGATATTAAAGAGAAAGCAACAATAAGAACACAATGAAGAACTCCAAAGACTACGTAATAAAAACAGAAGGTAGCATAATCTGTCAAGTAAGCTGCTAGAACTAAAATTAAAAAAGAACAAAGAAAGAGATGATTAAAAACAACTATGCAACTTAAATTATGAATTGTGCTAATTAAGATTTATAAATTAAAATACAAAATTATAAAAGCAAGTGTTTGCTGATTGACCAATTTGACAAAAAGCTGAGGACAAATCACTTCTCCTTATTTTTAGCCAATTAGGTAGAAGTAATTAGTAAATTCAAAAATTCAAATCAACAGTTACTAATTTTGATTAAAATATAAATAGGATTACAATATTGGAACAATTGTTGAAGTATATACTTCAGATATGTTATTTTACTTTATTAACTGGTTTGCTTAATTATTACCAATATCAAGCTAATTGGTCTATGTTGAGTAGTGGTGAGGATACCATGATCTGAAAAATTCTAGGTTCTTTGCCCTTGATCATGAAATGTATTTAGGTTAGGTGTACTACTAAGAGTTTTTGATTACCCATATAGCTGACTATCAATTGTACTTGAACATGTATTTAATAAAAAACTCAATAAACAGCTAGTTAGTGAAACATAAGTGTAGAGTCACTCTGGGACTTTGTGCCTATATTTGTATTTTATTTTGTAACTCATAATGACGTCAACATGACATAATAATTTATTTTGATTTTAGTTTGTGATGACAGTTTAATGTCCTCTTGCTTTGGTGCTACATAGCGTTGTTGCTCAATTCAATTTGCAAGGGAAACATGATTGTGTGATATTATGTTGTAAACAAAGGCAGGTAATAATTTAGAATGTATAAAACTGAGAAACAATGTAGAAATAGATTTTATCTAGCTTCAACTTTGTTTAAATTTTCTTCTTTTTTAATTTCTTTTTTGATTGATGATGTATATAATAATGATTGTGTAAGTTGCAGCAACAATTTGGGAGTACTTCTTCAAGTACTAATGTGACAAGTAGCATTCAGACAGTAAGCAGCCCAAATTGTGGACCACATTAAGTTAGGTGTATAGTTATGTGTAGAAATAATAAAACTTTCATTCAATTGCAACAAATACATGCACTAATAATTTATTACACTGTGATGATATTATACCATTAGTTAACATGAATGCATGGTAAGTACATACTATTATTTAGTGAGCTGAGAGATAAGAAAACAAATGAATTGTTTATTTCATAGTGAGATAGATAATAAATTGTGAGACAAATAGGGTAGCACCAATCAATCAAGTTACAGACTTCTCTTTTTAGACAGCAGTTTGGCTAGAAGCCATAAGAATTGGTCATCCTGGATGCTTTCTAAGCTGTTACTAGTTATATGGAGGATTTACCAATGTTTTTTTATATATCAATTGTATTAGAATTGAGGCTGCTACAATCTGGTCACTTCTGCAACCTTCTGCTGCAACAATGAGTTCTGTTGAGTTATTAGAGTTCTACATGGTAACCCTGACGTGATTTTGAACTGTCACCCCTATGCTTTCTTGTTCTTAACTTGTTTGTTTTGGTTACACTTTGGTTGTGTCAGCTGGGATAGTTGTTTCTCCTGAACATTATTGCTGTTTTGTCTCTGTGCTACTACTTGTTGGATTTATTACCAGATACTACAGTATATCTTTTTGGTGTTGTTACTATTCTGTTAACTCTGTTTGCTGGTCAGGAGGGAGAATGCTCCCAAATGTCAGTTTATCTGAGAAGTGTTATTTTCTTGTTTATCATTAAATGGATTCTAGTTATACAGTTATTTGTTCTCCTTGTTTTGGGACACTCATGCAGAGTATTGCATGTGCAAGCATTGGTAGCCTGAACATTACCCCTTTAATTTGTCTTTACCTAATTCTCCCAGTCAAGTTTCCCAGAAGAATGATGGGTCAACCATAACTCTGTAACCAAGTAATCTATCTGTAGGTCAAAGCAAATTAATTCTGATACTGTTGTATCAGTTGGTTCCTTTTTCCATAGAAATACATTCTGTACTTGCATACAGGTGTTTAGCAGATGTTTGGGGATCTCTTCCAGTGTTGATTTTGTAACAATTACTGTGTATTTTCTGTACTTTCACCATTCTCAATGATTGATCTAACTGTTTTTTGAAATTTTTGCTATATTCTTTTTCTCCCAATACATAATTATCAGATTATGTTTGTCAATGTTGAACTCTGGGATTTCTGCTATCTGATCAATGTACACCATGATGCTTTGTGCCATATTGAGAGTAAAGTCTTCATCAAACATCATGTGCATCATGCTTCACATGTATGGCCTTTGAGTGTCTCATTCATCTCTCTTAGGTATCTTGGGTTTTTAAATGCATTGTGTCTCATTTTTATAGTTCCCATAAAGTAGGGATGTAGCATTTGCCCATCAATTTTAAGCATTCATTTCTCTCTCTCTTTAGATTGTATTGTCAGTTCTGACATGGTTTCTGATTAGATGTGTAGCTGGGTCATCTGTAACTGCATTATGGTGGTGCTTGGTTTACAATCTATTGGCTGTGAATCTGTGCTGTTGGTCTCTATTGGCTCACCTTTAAATTGGTTTGCAGTTGACTCTGTCAACACTTGACCAGTTGTGGGTTCCATGGTGATACTGTCAGCCCCTAATAGATGTCAGTGAACTTGCTCAATATATATACCAGTTTTGATTACTTAAGTAATAACTATTTAAATATCTATACTTCCAGTGCCCAAGCTGTTTAAAGAAGGAAATCAACATTGTTGATGATCAAAAGGGAGCTTGCAATCATCAGCCTTGAATCACTTCTAAATAGCTATGGTTCTTCCCCCACTTACACTTTCCCCTTGAATTCTCATTGTGGATTTTCAGAGGGAAAGTTGTGTTGCTTATCACCAGTTCTCTGTGTACCCTGGAATCAGCATTGCAGATCCCTGGTGGGAGAGGCTTAGTGTCTGTTTGTCTCCCTGCCCTTGAATTGGCCTTGGGGACTACTTGGATAAATTCCCACTTTGCATCATCTATTAGTCAGTTTGTTGTTCTCATTCCTTCTGCCTTCAAATTAATGTCCAGTTTTAGAAGTTCTTCTTATCATCCTCCTTCTGTTGGTTGTCAAGAGTTTCTCTGCTCTCTTCCTCAATGGCTGGTGCATTGTTTTCTTCTAGTTGCCTAAATTCAGTTAATAAGTTTAAGTCCCATATTTCAGGGTCATATATATTTATTTCTCACTGCCCTTTGAGGCAGTAAACTCTCTCTCCTAAATTTCCATCTCTGATGTCCACTGAATTCTTCATCAAAATCCTCCTCAGGTAGGCTATCTAAATCATTCATATCATATACTATTTCATTACTGTTAACTTGGCTTATTTTAAATTTGGAATTATCATCTATCTTCATTTCTTCAATATCCACATTGCTCTCCTCAGGTTTTGAAAATGTAATAGTCTATTCTTATCTAACAATACTCATTGTTCAGTACTGTCTGTGTAAGGCCTGGACCATACAGTTTTTAGTTTCTGGGACTTGATTTATGTCAGTGAGCTTTGTTGGTGTGAATGCATATACCTTGTTCCCTATTTTGTGTGAATGACCATAGATTTTTCTATTATAATTGCATTGTTGTCCCATAGCTGAATTTTTGATATTGTGACACATTGTCTTGTGTATTGCTTTAATTTGAGTTTTAAGCTGATTCACATGTTCATTATCCATCTTCTCACTATGATTAGAATATTGCATTGATAGAGGTGTGGTGGCCTCCCTACCAAAAATTGTTTTGAAAGGGGTCATCCCCACTAATGAATGTACTGAAGTATTATAAAAATGCTCTACTATTTCAATCACATCTCTCCATTTGTTTCTGTCTATTCTTGACATCACCACTCTTATCAATTCAATTAATGTGCAATTTAACCTCTCTATGGCTCCATTCACCTGCAGTTGGTATGCTGTTGTTTGCTCACTAACTATCTCCAGTAGTTGCACCATTTCCTGGAATAGTCTGCTCTCAAATTGTGGTCCTTTATCTGTTATTATTTTTTTCATTAGACTAAACTTCAATATCAATTCCTTCATTACTATCTCAGTTGTTGTTTCTGCTGTTGTATTTTTCATCAGGATCATCCTTGCATATTTGGTGAAATTATCCATCATTTTTTTTGTCTTTCAATAGCATTTCCAAATTGATGTGTATTATCTCATTCAGTTGTGTTGCAATGATCTTTTTCAATGGTGCTCTCTATGCCAGGAAATCCTGCTTGTTGTTCAATAAGCATGTTGTACATTTATTTATTATCTCCTCAGTTACCTTCTTTACAGCTGTAGTAAGGAATTTTGAATTGATGATTTTCTCCATCTGCATTATTGTAGAATCATGCCAACCCACTGTGGTTGTGTTACTTAGGGAAAACTATTACTTTTCTTAGATTAACCATTAAGCAGAGTTGACACTTTTCCGATTTCTCTCCCTTATGATAAGTGTGTGGTTTATTAAACTAATTTAATATACATGAGCCTTTGTAGCTACTTAGTTAACTTGCCTCATTTAGATAAAGCAGAGATGTTGGAAGACAGGATCGACACTCAAGAGTAAACGTGCATATCCAGGAACGCACCTGCCAGCCGCATCTTACCAATGGAACTGCCAATGTGAGATAAAGAACAACAACGGAATGGTGATGTGAATAGCGAACTCAGTGTAATAGGTGTAATGGGATTTGCAACTACTTAAGAATTTAGTGCATTGATTGTTTTTGTTATTACGAACTGATGCAATAAATGAAGTGGTGCAACCTTGCTGCTGGAATAGCTTCTTATGAGGCCCTACATGTAATAACCCTACATATATAGAAATATCTAATAGCCCTTGATACATGTAAACAATCAATGCAGTCAGCGGAAAACGATACCGAGAAGTCGGCCAGGGGTCTACC